>VXAZ01002666.1:1266074-1396491 GCA_013399875.1 Gymnorhina tibicen | reverse complement strand
GCCCGGGGCCATGTCCACGGGCTCCGGGAGCGAGGCGGAGGAGCTGCCCGAGATGGACCTGCGGGCGCTGCAGCTGGACTACGCGCCGCCGCCGGCCAAGCGCCAGCCCCGCGGCGAGCTCTACCCCTCGGGAGACAACTCCTCGGCGGCAGAGGAGGAGGAAGAGGAGGAAGAAGAGGAAGAAGAGGACGGCGAGGGCAGCTGCGCGGCGGGGGCGGCGGGGACCGGCTGCAAGAGGANAGCCCAGCGGGTTGGGGCCCCGTCCTGCCGCACCACTCGGCATGCCCTCGAAGGAAAGGCAAGAAAAAGAGCGGGTGTAGGTGGGCTGGGAGCAGAATCCCGGGTCGCGCTTAGCCTTTAAAGAGAGCGAGCGGTGCGCTCCTCCCCGCGAAAACACTGGCGGGACCAGCCCTGGAGGTATTTTAGGTCCTCCCGTGAGAGGAGAGGGGTCTGTCCAGTGGGAAAGGCGTGACCCCCAAGAGCACGCACACACACGGAGGCATCCCGCGTGTCTGTGTACCCCTATACGCGTGTGTGTGTGCCCCCACATAGGGGTCTGGCTCTGCGCACCGCCGCACCGGCCCCAGCGCGGACCAGCGCGGAGAGGCACCGCCCCGCGCGGGGCTCCGCCGGGCCCGACCCCCTCCCCGCGCCCTTCCCCTCCCCTCCGCCCGGCAGATGGTTCGCTCCGCGGACACCCGATATATAGCGCTGTCAAGGGGNGGAGGAAGAAGAGGAAGAAGAGGACGGCGAGGGCAGCTGCGCGGCGGGGCCGGCGGGCACCGGCTGCAAGAGGAAACGGGCGCGGGGCGGCGGCCCCGGGGGCAAGAAGGCGGTGTCGGGGCCGCGGGGGCCGCCGCCCGAGGGGAAGCAGTCCCAGCGCAACGCGGCCAACGCGCGGGAGCGGGCGCGGATGCGGGTGCTGAGCAAGGCGTTCTCCCGGCTGAAGACGAGCCTGCCCTGGGTGCCACCCGACACCAAGCTCTCCAAGCTGGACACGCTGCGCCTGGCGTCCAGCTACATTGCCCACCTCCGGCAGCTCCTGCAGGAGGACCGCTACGAGAACGGCTACGTCCATCCCGTCAACCTGGTACGGCACGGGGAGCGGGCGGGATGCTGCGAGGGGCACCCGCGGGGGAACCCCCGGGCACGGCTCGGGGCAGCCCCGCAAGGCCGGTCCCCCGGGCGGGGTGGCAGCGCTCAGGCCGCCCTGGAAGAAGCGGCGGGGCGGCCCTGGATGCTCTGCAAATCCCAAGTGGCCCTCGCACCGTGGGGAGACTCCGGGGCCGTGCTTGGCCTTCGGTGAGGGAGGGTGTGTCAGTCCTGGGGAGTCGGAATAGGGGACCCTAAAGATTACATTCCTCGGGCATTAGGCAAGCTTAGTGTCCGAAAAAGGAGTAACTCGGTCTGCGGGCTGGCCTGCAGCACAAGCATAGCGTCATGAGTTCATCGGTACAAAATTAAAAGCCCGATGCTTGTCACAGGGGTAAAACGTTTTCTTATATACAGCAGAGTGGTTGTTTTGGAATAGTTTATATGCTTTTTTATTTATTAAATGATGCAAAGAGCTTCAAAGCAAGAGAAACATTGTAGTTCGGATGAAAACACTGTTGCTGACCATTGCAGACCTTCTGTGGAGCATTTAATTACAATGAAAAACGTAATGAAAATATTTGTTAGAGGAACTCAGCTCTCTCTGTGCTTCCCACAGGGACTAAAACATGGTGACGTGTTTGCAACTGAACCAGAGTTAGACATCTATCAGTAATAAAGCTCCAGTTTCATAGGAGGATAAACTTTCTTTTAATATGAAATACCTTTTATTTGCTTACAGACTTGGCCGTTTGTGGTTTCGGGAAGACCTGACTCTGACACCAAAGAAGTTTCCACTGCCAGCAGATTATGTGGAACTACTGCATAGTCAGACTAAATTGGGGATTTTTTTATTGTTGTTGATCTTTTTTTTTTAATGAGTTGGATATTTTTTAAGAGCTGTGATTTATCGGCTCTGGACTAGAAGATGGGGCAAACTCCCATATCTAACAGTGTTAAATCTGCATCCCTCATCATTTTTTCCCCATAGTGTTCTGAGGGCAGATTATTTAAAGCAGTAAAGAATGGAGGCGGTTGAAATGATAGTTTTTATGAACTGACTGCAGCAGCTGAAGTCTAAGACTTGGCTTCATCATTCTTACCACTGCCTGAAGACCTGCTGTTCTGAGGCTTTTAAACTAATGGAAGAGGAATATAATGATATAGAATTAACAGCATGGACCAAAATACAATTCTACAAACTAACCCCAAACAGTGTTATTTGTATTGTAAAGCAAAACACTATTTTAAAGTAGCTTTGAAAGTCAGATAGATTTATAATATATTTTGATGGCTTTTGTATTCATGGATCTGGTTTACCACAACTATGCAATTGGTCATACTTTTTTTTTTTTGGTCCTTTTGACCAGAGTTTTCTTAAAAATGTGTAAGTGGACACATTCTGCTACCACTCATTGGAATTAAAGTAATTCCTTTGGTTATGTCTTGAAATGCCACATGTAAGAATGTGGGACTGTCCCTAGAAATGTGGCAGAGTTTCTGTGTCTTAACCTGGAAGGGAATTCTGCTTACTGTAAGGCCAGGGTGCATGTGTTGTAAACAATGTGTTTGTACGATGCTGCAAAATAACAAGAGTTCACAGTGTTTTAAATATTTTTCCTGTACTGTTATGCTTATCATTGAAAGTTTTACTCTCAAATGAGTTAGTATGTCATTTCTTTACAGACTCAAACGTTGTAATAAAAGAGGATGCCATCAAATAAGTTGCAAATGTAAATAACTCTATTTTTTTATAAATGACATTAAAAGCTTGGTTACAAGGACTCACTGGTACTGTGATAGTGTGTGGCTGCATCCATATGCGAGCGTCTTTGTAATGCATGCTCTTGAAACCCACTTTTGTAAACACGGTTATCTTCCCCATCTCTTGAGAGCAGATACAACTCCAGCAACAGAGTCAGATAAGAACACTTTCACTCCAAACAATTCATTCAAAGTGCAGTACTATATCAATCAGCAGGGATGGCCAGGTTTTAGCAACTTACAGAATGTTCTGTAATATTCTCTTCTGTGAAGCAGAAGAATAAATAAATGTAGATTAAGAAATCAATGTCATATAGTGTAATAGCTCCTTTTGCTGTTCTTTCTCATTTTATATTTCCTTCTGTAATGTGTCTTGCTTTTATCTGTATTTTTGCAGTGGGAAAATCAGATGAGTTTTCCTAGTTGAGAACAGAATTTTACTGTTTTAAGATTAAAGCTCCTGAATTTTTCTCAAAGTATTTCATTGGCAGTTAACTCACAGTAAGGGAGAAAACTGAATTGCTTTAGAGAAGAAAAAGCCACCTCTTCCTCATATAAGCAGTGAGGAGGAAGAAACATTTGTTTAACAAGAAACAGTTTAACCCAGTTTGTTGTCAGGTCATCCTATGTAATGGATTTCTGGTTTGAAATACTGCATAGAAGACCAAGTCTGACTACTGGTAGTGTCCTGCAAGTAGGTGAACTGCAGAAAAATGCTTTTCACCTTGTGAAATGTAAAATAATCCAGAGACACTGCAAAATAAAATGAAAGCACAGTCCAGGATCTGCTGAAATTGTTGCTTTTAGTGATTTGGGGGCAAACTGTACAGACACCATAATATAATTTATCTTCCATTTTTTTTCCAGAGAAAGTCTATGAAGGAAGAGGGCTATCCTAATGTGCAGTTAATGTAGCTGGGGTGGGACTCCACCTCACTTCCTCTAGGAATCTTTATAAAAAGCAACTAACATAAACAATAAAGCAAAAAGGAAGGACCTTTAGGAAGGCATAAGGTATGAGAAAACTCAACCAATGTTTATCTGAACCCTAAAGAAAAGATTATTCAGCAATTTAACTAAGGTACCACTTGAGATAATCTCAGTTGTGATACTTAGCTGCTTTTGGCCTTGATCCCAGCTGTAATTGGTTAATGACTCTAGGAGATCAGAAAAACAAGGAAAGCTGGAGAACTTTAAACAGTATAGAAAGGTCCGTGCAGAGTGATGGAAAAAAATGTTCAGTGTATATTCCCAGATACGAAGTGGTTATGTTAAGTAAATACAGTAGATCAAAACTGGGAATGAGGAGTGTGACATGAAGAAAAACATAGGATTGCTACCATCCATGCACCATAATACATGCTCTCAGGTACATTTTTCTTTGTGGCTGCATAATATACAGAAGTACTTTCTTTGTAAAGCAATGAATGCATTTACTGCATTTGTTACAGTGACAGACACATCCATAGGATGGTGGTGTCCCAACAGACCATCGGTGGTTTTAGAACAGAAGTAGACAGTGGCCACAGGTGACATTTCAGGTCAAAATCTGGAGAGAAAATGACAGCTTCTAGATACTGAATGTTGTACAAGACTCCGTTTTTAATTTTACGTACCTCTATATAGAGATATATGTATTAGTGTATACTTATTTCTCTTAATATAGCCGTTAGGGATGTTTGGATTTCTTCAATGAAGATCTGATATTTCAAATAATTAATTTTAATCCTTGGGATCATAAATATTGTTTTTAAGAAGTAAATTAATCTTCTTGTCTCTCAGTAAGAGACATTATGTGATTAGGAAAACGATCAGGTAATTGAACAGGTTCCCTGTGGGTTTGTCCTGAGATGAAGGCTGCTGTCTTTCCAGGGAAATGCCAGGTAGGTCATATATTCTGGCATTCCTCACCTATAAGGACACACCAAAAATACATGCATGCCATTTTGAAACATTCTTTTAAAGTCAGATGAAAGTCAGATCAGTTCTTTATATGAATGAGGTGAACAAAACCTTCTAAAATGCTATTTTTAAGCTTTAATGGATTCCACTGAAAGATAATAAAGGTCTTCCTCTTTTTTTTTAAATTTTTTGCCAACCTGATAAAGTAAATTAATTTCATTTGTAACATCTGTTTTGTTTGACTGGATAGTTATAGTGGTGTGTGGAAGTGGGACTTAAAATGAAAAACTACCTCACACATATCTACAGTTCACAAGCACAGAAAGTAAGAAATACATAAATTTTTATTAGACTTGGCAAGTTTATGCTTCATGATTTTTGGTTATATTAATGTTCCTTGCAGAAGGTAAAAGATGAACCCCTCTTGACCCCATAAAGTTATGCAGATCTCGTTGAAGCTATTTTACAAATAAAATGCCAAATCACCTGCAACTGATATCCAGCCAAAACCTGCTTCATGTGAAATCTGACTGGCAGAATACCTGCATTGACTTCCGGGGCAAACAGTCTATATATAAAGAGGAACACTTGCCTCCCAACAATATTTTTATGACTTTAGATTAGTACAAATGTTGTGTGGTACTTTGTTTTGTCTCTGTTCTCTGTGGGAATCTGATGGAGCAGATCATTATCCTCCATCATGAAACCATTCCTTTCCAATGCATATGTTTGCTTACACAAGGAAAATAGGTCTCTCATATTTTGTTAACAATTCTGAGCAAAAGAAACATAGTTTGCATATAAAAAACACCTAAGCCATACTTTTCCCTCTTAGTATCTTTATACGTGTACTATTTAAAGAACACTCAGACAAGCTAAGGATTCTGACTAAAAATTTTATTTTTTTGGCTAAGTAAAGGTGACTATGTAAGCAGTAGGGTCTCCCAGATGAAAGAGGGAGTTGAATAAATTAATTTTAAGATCTCCGTAAGTATCTTAAAGTTGTTCTGTCTTTCTTTATTGACTCTAAAAGGACCCTAAGAGGACCAACTGCATGATTCAGTTAAATTGCGAAAGTTTTAGTTAAATATCTAGTCCTGGGAGGGTACAGGCAGGTTTAAATATGTGAACCTTATATGAGCCAAGGAAGCTAAAAAGAAGGAAGAAGGGGGATTTAGAGCCACCCAACAATACAAGCTTATAGTAACCTTATAAGCAAATAATACATACATTATTTGTATGAAATAACATGGAAAGCTGTTCATTCTACTCAGCAATAGTCACTTCTCCACAAGTATCCAATTCTATGCGATAGTGAATTTGCATTTGATATGACAGTGCAGATTGTCACCAAGATTAGTAGCAATTACACCTAAGAATTAAGTTCTACCAATGGACAAAATTTATCACACTCCACTCCAGCTGAAAGATGCGTACACAGAAATTTTTTTTCAGTGCACAGAGGACAGAAGCTGAGCTGTCTTACAGATCCTAAATATCTACATCCAAATTTTTATTATACTCTGACAAGAAGGCATTGGGATGAGTTGCTACATTATGCAGACACAGTGCAGGCTGGTTAGGATTCACGTACTGAGAAGGAATGGGTCTCAGCATTTTCCTTGGCTCTGAAAAATGTGTAAATGCAAATTAGTAAAAAATAACTAAAACTGCATTAGTTGGAATGCAGCATGTGACAATCTTACTAGAGTTAAAATTCCTACAAAAGTTAAGACAGCTGAAAAGATTAATATAGTTATCTATCCAACAAGTCAAGCAAAACTGAGAGCTTGTGGCTGATGTAGAGCTGAGGAATAGCTCCTGTAATGTTGGGGTGCTGACAGTCTGGGAGGGTCTGGGACTAGAAACATGTGGTGACACTCAGAACTATAATTAACCTCGATGTGACTGGAATTTAGCAAGCAAAGGAAATCAATCTATCTTTCCATTGTGGTGAAACTGTTAAAAAAATTTCACATTTCCAGGGTTAAAAATAATTCAGAATGTGACAAGAAAACCTCTCTATGACAACAAAGCAGACAGAGCTGTGAGTCAGAATACTTGCAAAAACATAACCCCAATCCAAGCAAAAAGGCTGCTCAGCATCTGGGACAAAAAGTCACGAGAACAGCAAAGGATTGCATCACTGTGTAAGCGTTTATGAAGGCCTGCATAGTGTGCACAGAATATAAGGAGGGCATGGAAAACAGCACCTTTATCTTGCAGGAATTTTCACAGAAACAACAGGAATGAGATAAATGGATGGTAATCAAAAAACTAATAGATTACTTTTTAATTTTAATTCCAAGTTGCTGTGATAGCAGAAGCTACATCATTAGCACCTTAAATCCCATAGTCAGTAAAAGATAAGAAGCAAATATAGGCATGACTATTCATAGAAAATTTGGATTGGAACAGCACAAGAAATTATTGTATTCTTTGAATTTTTTCCTCTTCAAGGGGGACAAAAAAAGTGAGAAATTAATTGCTATTTACTAGGAAGGTGATTTGAAGTCCTGAAAAAGTCTTATATTCCTGTGCGTGACATTTTCATGCTACGTATGGATATGCTTGAGACTTGTAAAGCCTATTAGGATAGCTCTGTATAAATGGTGAGGTTATAAAAGGTCACCCTGTGTATGCAGGAAGACCTCTGGGGCACTCAAACCCCAGAATCACAATTAAATTTCAACACAGGGAAAACACACATCACATTCATTTGGGCTGTACCCAATTCTTGCCCTTTTCACAGGAAAAAGAGCAAAACCTGTGGTGTTTGGGGAAGGACTGAGTAAATAGTATTTTGACATGGGAAAAAGAGGGGGAAAAAACCAAAGAGAAAATTGAATGATTTTCTGTAGGACCCCTGGATTAAATCTAAACTGCCAAATTGATGAAGTTCTGCTCACAGGAGTAACTGGAGACAGAACTTAACCAACCAAAATGTACAAGTAGACCATAATAAGGAACCTTTCTTCAAGAGTAAATTTGTCTTCATCCATTAAAAATGAAGTGTCAGCTGGAGGTACATGGAGATAAATGTATGAAATTCAGCTGTCTGTGAAGATACTTGGATTACAAGCTTAATGTTTAACAGCATGACAGTGATGTTATGAGGCATGAACTGAAATCTCTTTTGAAAGACAGCCCTGAGGTGTCTTATCTTGGCTAAAGGGTAACTATGTGTCATACATATGCTTTGAAGATTATTTCTCACTTGTAACCACAGGACCTGATACTAATTTATTTTTAATAGTAACCTGGTTTGTGGTGTTTGCTCATCCTATGATACAGCCCAACCTTTATCTCAGGGATCAAAAATTTCAGATTTCTTTTCCATTTTGTGTAATTCCCCCCGAACTTGTGATGCAAATTATGTCATAAACATCTTTGTTCACTAGGCTTAAAAAATTTTTTTAAAAAATCCTCCTTCTAGGATAGAAATAGCACTGATATGGTTGGAACCACCCTACTTTTGCCTTCCCTACCTCAAGTAAAACACACCAGTTACCTCCATGAGCTGTACATATTGTATCATCTGGGGATATCCATAGTTTGTAAGAGAGAAGTAATTACCATAAACTAACACCACTTCCAAAATTGTTATCACTTTGATCACCACTTCAAGTTTTGGAACAGATGCCAAGGACTTGACTGACATTTGAGAGTCCCCACTCCCATGCTTCGTGTGCAAAGGGACTACAGCTAGACTCCTTCTGGGCTGAAATACAGTACCCATGTATGCATATTATGATTTTTACCATAGCCAACACTAAACCTGTCCCGTGATGTCACAAGCTAAAAAGAAATGGTGTCAAGAAGCATTTCTGAGCATTGCAGCTTCAGTGTCTGTGCTGTTACATTGTTGGAGAGGTCTCTGCATGGTTTGTGGTTTAGGTATGGGACACGTGCCATTCTCTCAAGCCCTGCCAAGACATAGTTTGCGAGTCAGCAGTGGATAGGGATCATTCATAATATACGGTTTACATGAAGTCATCTTATTCTGGAGATTGAGAGTACATAGTCATAAGCAGTATGCACACAAACTAGCCCAGGAAAGGTGACCTCAAAGCCAGAGGACAGTCTTCGTAGAATGGCCCTTTGTGCTATTTAGTACTTTAGACATAACCTCTGTATTTCAAGTGAAGTTTCTAATTCACAGAACCTCCTGTGTTTTATATTTGGTTTAGATCTTTTTGTATTTTAGATTATTCTGTGCAGAGAAGACAATGCATCCCTTCATTCTTATGTATCTACCACCAGGAAGTCTTACATCTGATCAGGATGTTACCAAACATCGGAGCAAAATGAATGAAAATCCTGACATTACACTGTAGACCCTACTGCTGAAGCTGAATAGAATCCTTAGGATTGTAAAAGACCTCTAAGATCTTTGAGTCCGGCCATTAAACCCACCACTGCCATGTTCACCATACCACTGCCATGTTCACCATGTTCACCATGTGGCACTTGGGGAAGTGCCACGTCTATAGGGTTTTTGAACACTTCCAGGAATGGTGATTCTACCACTTGCCTGTGCAAAATAGGTACGTGATTTAGTGCTTTATGTCCAGCTTCCTTGTAATATATGCCCCAGTGTGCAAGGCAGTGGCAAGTCTAGTAGTGGATTGAAAGACAGCAGATCATTATTTTTCTGAGCATAGTTTAACACTAAAATGTCATTGTACATGAAGCATCAAAGCAACATAACAATCTCTATTTCCTCTTCCAGGTTTTCAGTATGTGTGTCAAGTAATAAATATGAAATAAAACCTTTTTTTTTTCACTTCTCAGATATGACTTTACCCTGTCATTATTAAAGCCAAAAAAGCTCTTTTTTCTTCAACATTTAAGACAGAATAGAAAAATTATGAATTTTCAAAACTACAGAATTTTCCTGACAGCAGTCGCCTTGGATAACTACAGACCCAGAAAGACACAGTTCCCAAACTCTGGTAATCCCACAGAAGATAGTCTGATGTGCCTCTGAATGAGGGTGGGGAGACAGCCCCAGGTGGCCTTCAGCTTCTCTGCCTGGCACAAGTGTTTCCTCTCTGTCATTGAGACATGTGCCTGGCTCTCTTCCGAGGTGACTCCTGGAGAACTGGCAGCTGGCTGGGAGACGTGAGCAAGAGGAAAAAAATCAGGTGAAACGAAGAGAAAAACTGTTTTGTAAAGAGCCTGCAGATACAGCCAAAAGGCCTATGATGGGTTTGGAAAGATCTCGGGGTGGGATGAACATACTCACCACTTCAAAAATATTTCAATACACCTACAGAAAGGACTAGGCGGAGGTTATCTAGTTACGTCAGCTTGGGATCATAGAACGATAGAAACATTAAGGTTGGAAAAGACCTTTAATATCATCAAGTCCAACCGTCAGCTTGTAAGCTTGTTCATGCACTCCTAAGCATTGCTTTATTCAATAAAGGAGTATCAGCATCAAATACTAGGACTCCTGCACCTTGTGCAGAGCGGGCACCTCCTTTTCTTGGCACTGGGCAGCACCCGTCCCATTTTAAAGTGTTCGAGAGTGCCGCCTTCGCCCGTGGGCACCGCAGCCTCCCGAGGCGCGACAGAGCCGTCAGCCCGGGCGCCTGCTGCCCCCTGGCTGCTCCTGCGGGAACTGCGGCGGCACCGGGCAGGCGGGCGGTGCAGCCCAGGCCCGCCGGGAAAGGCGGGAGCGGCCCCGCAGGCGGGGCACCGGCGCCACCCGGTGGCCGCCGCGCCGAGGTGCACGTCCGGAGCGGCGTTGGGGTCACGGAGCCCCGGAACCGCAGAATCACAGGATCACCGAATAAACTGAGCGGGAAGGGACCCACGAGGATCATCGAGTCCAGCTCCCGGCCCTGCGCGTGCCCGAGAGTGTTTTCCAAACGCTTCTTGAACTCTGTCAGGCTTGCTGCTGTGACCACTTCCCCGGGGAGCTTCTTCCAGTGCTCAACCATGCTCTGGATGAAGAACCTTTTCATAATATCCAACCTAAACCTCCCCTGACACAGCTTCATTCCATTCTCTCGGGTCCTGTCACTGGTCACCAGAGAGAAGACATCAGTGTCTGCCCCTCCTCTTCCTGTCATGAGGAAGGTGTAACTGCAGTGAGGTCTCCACTCAGTCTCCTCCAGACTGAACAGACAAAGTGACCTCAGTCGCTCCTCATACAGTTTCTCCTCTAGGCCCTTCACCATCCTCGTTGCCCTCCTTTGGACACTTCTAACAGTTTAATGTCTTTTTTATATTGAGGAGTCCAAAACTGCACACACGACTTGAGGTGAGGCCGCCCCAGTGCAGAGCAGAGAGGGACAATGCTCTCCCTTGCCCAGCTGGTGATGCTGTGGCTCATGCCCCTCAGGACACACTTGTCCCTCCTGACTGCCAGGGCAATGCTCACTCACATTCAACTTGCCACTGACCAGGACACCCAGGTCCTTTTCCGCGTTGCCACTTCCCAGCACCTCATTCCCCAGTCTGTCCGTACATCCAGGGTTGCCTTACCCCACGTGCAGAATCCAGAACTTTCCCTTGTTGAGCTTCATATGGTTGGTGATTGCTCACAGCATTAGGAATGAGTGATGTGAGGATCAGCATTAGGAATGGCAGTAGGAATGGTGGTGAGGCCCTTGGTACCAGTGATGGCTCCTTCAATTGACTGGTTTAAAGTAAGCCAACAGATGGTGAAGCCTAAGGAGCCTCCTGCTGGGGGTCTGTGTGTGCACGGGCTGCCTACAGATCCAGTGGGTCCCTGAACTCCCTGAGTGCCCCTGGCACCCCAATTCCCTGACAGTGTGGTCAGGAAGAAACACAGGAACAGGAAGTAGGCACAAAGGTGGTGTATGCATGGCTCCCTGTAGTGTGGCACCAACTGCACCTTACCCAGAACAAAATAAAAGTATTAAAAGAAGGTGGGAGGGAGGGGAACCTCCCAGGATGCAGGGTCCAGCCTGCACCTGCAGGCCTGCCCAGCTCAGTGTGGCTCACCCCTGGCTATCTCAGAGCCACAGAATGGTCCTTGCCCCAGCAGATCTTGTGTCTCCCCCATCAGGGCTGGGACATCTTGTGGTGAAGGACCCTGGGGACACTCTACTGCCTGCTCATGGTGTATTTTTCCAGCACAGGCTCCCCTGAGGCATGGTCTATTTACATTGGCTGTTTTATTTGGTAAGTAATGACAGCCTGTAATCCCGAATGAAAGGGTCAGTATGGAAAGGGACAGCTACATCTTGTGGTCAGAATGAGAGACAGGGAGTGTTCTCATTTCCTGGGCTGTGTAATAATACTGAACTTTTCATTTCTCTGTGCCGTACTTGCCTGATGGTGTTCAGGTATGTCTTGGGCTCCAAAAACCATTCAGACCTTCTAGGAGTAAATAAAAATAAGTAAAAGAAATGGGCTTATTTTGTTACTATGACTCTCTTTAGCTAATTAGAAAGTAACAAAAATCTAATTCTAGAAACAGTCTTAGTATGACAATCTGTACTGATGTTTTCATAGACTGAGTGGTCCTTTTAGTTCTTCTCTCTCTCATTTTTTTGCTTTAGATAAGAGAGAAAGAGATTTTCTGTGGCTCCAGTACAAGAGACCTACTTGAATCAACCCCTTTGCATAACCTTCTGAACTTTTAAATAAAATAAACAGTATTATGCAGTCATTGCTAAATATTGGTTTTATACCCAAAGTACTGAGGGAGGAAAAGTGAGGCTGACCTGATTTCAGACATTCAAAACATCCAGTAAGGAGTAATTTCTCAAAGTCAGCTCTGAAAAGGGTCAGGGCCAGGACAACAGTGGTGACATGGCAGTAGTAATGCAGGGAACGTGCCTGGGGTGAGAGGGACAGGAGTCTAACGCAGTCTCGCACCGTGCAGCATAGTTGTTTTCAGCTGTGTGCCGAGGCAATAGCAGCAAAGCCTCATACATTCCCAAAGACCTGAAGCTGGCAACTTTCCAGCAATGGCTAGCATAGCAGATGTACAAGACACTTCATATTTCTTCCCTTTATTGCCTTAAACAGAGGAATGAAAGAAATAAAACTTGTCCCATTGCTTCTTATCTGGTCTGACAGCTCCTCATCCTTGCACAGGAATTAAAGAAATAAAACATCTTCCTATTACAACTTATCCTACCTCACATCTGCTTATATTAGGTAGCGACTTCAGTCTTATCTCTCCAAACACAGAACAAGGGATGCAGTCTGAACAAAGAGGAGGAGACATACCACTTCTTAAGCCAGAAGATCTGTGTCAGATAAAGAGAAAACACAGAAGGGTTTTCTTCTTCCTCTATCCATAGACTGATTCAACAGAGAAGCAGTGACTACAGTCAGGAAAATCTACTACTATCAGTACCACCCTTGTAGGAATAGAAGAAATGGCACTATGATGATACCTACATTTACTGTGTCCCTGTGTTCTTTCTTATTAAGCAAGCATTCCAGAAATTTGAAATATCTCCTTTTACCTTCACCTTTTCACTTTGATTCTCAGCTGATAAGCTAAAATCCATATTGACTGGAAAATGTAGTAATGAAATACTGACTTGGATGAAAATTTTTACATCAGTGGTATGAGACTCATTCTAAGAATTTAGCACATTCAGATTTTATCTCTCTCTGCTCTTCTAGTTTATGTTAGGAGCAGTGACCCAGCATGAAAAAAATTACTGGTGTGAAAAAAAGAAGTAATTTTATTACATCAGAAAAAAATTAGTTCAGCTCCTGAAGCAAAGCACTTCTACCTCCTTAACCTGTATTTCTTTAAAATTTTAACAACTAAGCATCTTTAAGGAGGGCTGGTTCATCACTCATCTTGGCCTGATATTGCATTGCTTTGAGTCAATCTCTAACCTGTTAAGACTGTATCCCTGATGGTGGAGAGCTATGTTCTGGACAAAAGAAATCCTATAAACCTCTACAATTTGAATTGTGCCCTAACGTTCCTTGCACACTGAGAGCACAGATAAAATACAGATGAGATATGATGACTGGCTCTCTGATTTGTTTTGGTTTTCCTTATGATTATCTGACACTAGCTCCCCGAGCATGAAGTGGAACAGCTTCATTAGCAAGCTTCTTTCATCTTGCCACAGAAGATAGATTTTTCCTTGTTGAAAACGGTCTTCCAAAAATGGGAAATTTGTCTAGGCAGAGTTTCAGATTTTATCTATAGACAGTAGATGTGGGCTAAATATCTTGACAGTCTCAGATTGCAACAGACCTTACAGAGATGGATCCTTTAGGCAGCCTACTTTGTGTAGTCTATGAAAGAGCTGAAAAGCTGGGTTGCCCCGTCTGGAAGGTGAATTGGCATGTACAAAACCCTCTTCTCTCATCTGCCTCATTAGATCTTGTTCACCTTGGTCTGCTGATAACTTAGGTGTCTGAGAAAATGTAGAATTGTTTTCTTTCCAGTTTTCTTAGGTGGTCTCTTTGTGATAGAACAAGGGGACCAACCTTCACCTTGGGAAGGGACAGAGCATACTGCTTCCAAATCAACGTATCACTGCAGAGTGCCATGTCTCTGGCACACAGTTCCTCCCACTTCCAGTCTCTCCATCTCTGTTCTATGTTACCATATACAATGGACCTCAGGGTAAAAGCACATTTTATCCCAGAGTAAATCTTTATAATTCAGGATGTCAGCTAAGCACAGCAGCGATTGTTTACATATGTTGGTATTTAAGTTTGCTTGAAGCAATAATTTTGCCATTGTAATAATTCCTTCTGTAGGGTTAAATGCTCATGTGACTCTTTCAGTTGAATTCTTTACAGTTTTAATCCAAGAAAGCAACAAAAGGCCAAGAAAACTTTCAAATATGATATTCAAAATATAAACCGTGTGATCTTAGCTGAGTTCTTCAAGAGTACATCATCCTAAAACTGTGACTGCTGAAAGTGTCTTGGACCCAGTAGATTTCAGAATATAAGCCTGTACCAGTGCATAACCAAAGTGATTAAACAATCACAAGAAATTATTACTCCAGAATATTTCAGAAGCCCTTTGTGCTTCAGATTATGTATTTCCCAGTCAATTCAGTAGGAATTAAAAAACCCCCAAACTTGTCACTGAAACTTTTATTCTTCTGTGAAAAAAAAATAGTCCCTTGAAACAGTAAATTCTAAATTTACTGTGTGGTTTACCCATTTCCAGTGAAGTGACACCAAGCAATATATTCACTTTTAAAACTATAGCGAATATGCACACCTTCTAATTTTAGGTATACAATTTAGACAGCAGCTAAGATCATTTTCAGAGAAACTGAAGCCCTCCAGACTTACTTTTCATGACTTATCATAGTTTCCTTCCTAATATAAGCATATATTTTGGATGCCTATATTTAGATAAATGGCCTTGCAGGTCTGAAGCATTGATAGTGCCAAGCTCAATACCTCCAGAATGTGGCAGCATGAAGAGACCTGACTCCCTGCACCTGCTGGCCGAGAGCTGGACATCCCAGAACCATAGAGGCGTGAGATCCAGCTTCCCTCTGGATCACTGGGGCAATGGGAGGAAAGGATGCATTAACAAGCTTCTCCTTAGAGTCAAAGGGTGACACTCAGTGAAACTGCCTACCAGCAGCTCCAAGAATCTGATATGCTGGGCATATGGGCCTGCATGAGCACACGTAGACAAACATGCTCAAATCAAACCATACTAGGGCCATTAGGCACTTGTCTGACCTTTTTAAGCATAACAATAACTTTTTTTCGCATTCATTTGAACCTAGAGCAATCCTTTATGTCCAGCAGTTCACTATTTATGTCGAAGGGCACTTAATATGAAGACATTTTTCTGAGGAGACTGAATTTGTGATGACAGGAAAAATAATTCTCTTTCAAGAGGATGCATTTAGGCTGTGTGGGAAAAAATGGCACAACCAGCATGTGAAATTTAACTGGAGGTTGAAGTAATTTGCCCAAGGAATCATTTGTTCTTATTTCATGAAATTTGGAAAAATTTAAGCAAAGAAAGGGATTATAATGCACTCTTTGTAAGGGGCTAGTTCTGAACACTTCAATGTTCATATTTTGTCATTTTATAAAACCTAGGGTAAAAAAGGCAACTTTGCTCAGTTAGACTAAATGATGTAACTCACTCAGTTCACACTTGACGGTTTGATGTAATGTTTTTCTGCCTGAATTCATTCCAGAACAGTTTTACACCACTGCACACCACAACTTGCTTAATTTTTGACTCTTATTCAAGACCACTTACTTTAGAGTTTTAAAATACAGGCTGATACTACCCATCATTCAGGAGGAAAAAAATAAAACCCAACAAACCCAGATAAAAACTCCCAAAATAATTTTTAACAAATTTTCTGTATGAAAGCAACACATTTTCGAAATAGGCACTCAGAATGCTGGGGTTAGAAATTAATAGTGTCTGCATATATCAGGAAAACACACTGAATCCCACTGTACAATATTCTGTTTCAATACACTGCACTGAATTGCCAGTTTGAACCAGTACAGTTTTCATCCTTTTTATCTGGCCCGTAGACTTGGTAAAACATAATAATGCACTAAGATATATTTTCTATTTTTTCCAAATAAGGCATATGTCCTAACATTTTACCGCTCTATTTGACATATATGACAGAATATTTTACGTACATATTACACAGAAGTAAAAACAAAAAAAATGATCAAGGTAGATAAAGTGTTCAGCTATCCAGAGATTGGTATCTGGTGGAGTTTAGCTTTTCAAATGTTCAAAGGTATAAAAAAATTCCTTTGTTTGCAGATTCCAGGTCTTAATCCCTAGTCAGACAACTAGATTTATTTTCCTACAGCTTCTACCCTCTTATAAAGCAACTTTAAGAACAAAAGAGTATGAGTTATAGAAATTTAAAGGCTAGGGGTCTTTTTTTCTGTTGGGCCTGTAGTACTATTCTGATACCTGAGCCTTCAGTTCATTTGATGAATTATTGTTATGACAATTTAGGATTCTCAGAACACCTGCTAACGTGCATCAAAATCCCCCATCAGGGAGGAGGATGCAGTTTTATCCACATTGTCTTTGCTAGAAATTTCAGTGACCTTTAATTCTTATAGTGTCTTCAGAGAGCAGAATGTGCCAGATTCTTGTAGCACATGGTGAAGTTAAGACGGAAAATATTTGCTGTTGTAGCTGGAGAAAAAAGTCATTGCAGCCAAATATCTGTGCCTTTTGTATCCACTTAGACTGTTTCTAAGCTTAAACAATTGCTTTTTCTATACATTCTCACACTTCACTATATGTCTGCTTGCAGTTTCTATTTTTTACCTCTATTAGCTTAAGAAACTGCTAAAAATTTTTCTTTATGTCTGTAAACATCTTTCCTTTTAAAATTAGTTTAAGCTCAGGAAAGTGGAAAATCTCAAAGGGCATATCATTTTCATTCTCCAAGATCGTGGGTAAACAATATCTATCTAGTCTGTACTTAGACTGGGTCTGAGTTTCCCTGCAGTTTTGTTCACCTTTAAACAGTTTGCATTGACAAAAAGCACATTAGCATCTCTCATCTGACTGCATGAATTGTAAAGTCCGGTTCCATTTCCAAGAGATTAGTCTGACTCAAGCTTGTCCTCCAGAGAAGAATCGTCCTCATCTCAGTGTAACAAGAATCTAACTCTACCACTCTAACTCTGTTGCAATTGCTGCAGTAGCTATTTAAAAATAGGTGCATTATGCCAAGTCATCCATCCCTGGCTTTTGGGTTTGTCTTTCCTCCATAGACCTTGGTTTTGTTTTTTGTTTTTTTTTTTTTTGCTCGCAAGGCTTCTTCTTCACTTACCTCTATATGATCTCCAGGAACTTTGTAGTAGGGAAAAATTGGTTGAAAGGAGGGAAGTAGAGGTTGAAATTATGTACTTCTTCCGTGCACCCTGGGAGCAGTAAAAATAAAAACATAAGTCCTTTTCTACTTTCCCAGCTATTTTAATAATCCTCAGCCCACTTACCCTCAGGCACTGATCCCCAGAGCCCCCTGTGGTCTGCCAGGAATAACAAACACAAATTTGATGCTGATCTATCTTCCATCTCTTTCTTCTGCTCTCTTCAGTAGATATAAATCCTGGTCTTTACCATACAATTCAGGAGAAGCTGTGGAAGTGACCAGTTGCACTCATGGCTGTCAAATCTTTGGTTTGGATCTGGCCTTAGGGAGATAATTAATGCCTGTTTGGGTGGGGAAGAGACATCCATTTGCTCCTCTAAACTGCAAGAATACAAGTAATCTGTGCCTCAGTAATTTGTTCCTAGACAGCCATATAGCACTGCTCTCCCATATTACTGGGGTTTTTTTCTTTTAACAATAAAAAAAAGAAGTGTTATGACCAATTTTTGACTGGATAGATGTAGAAAAATAGGGTAAGTTTTCCCTTCTAAGTAGCGAGCACAGAATATAAAGTTGCATCAACCTCTTGTGGTGTCTGAAAATGTTTTATTTTGACAATATGTCAAACAAATTTCCTTCCTTCCTTCCTTTCTTCCTTCCTTCCTTGCCCTTTTTCCTTTGCCTTTTCCTTCTTTTTTTTTTTTGATGTAAATGTGAATAACTTTGTAGCGCAAAGCTCTTCTGTGGAAGAAAGCTAATGTTACTCAGGTTGATATGCTGAGACTCAAATAATTTTCGTATTTTCTGGCTTTGCTATAATTGCTCTAAAAGTCAACAATACCAACTTGAAATGGATTTCTGTGATTGCCGGTTTCTGATTGGGGGTCTTTGAAAGAGAAAAGAAATATTTCTATACTGTTACTACAAGAGTGGCGTGTATATAAATGATAGCAATTAATGTGGGGACTGCATATCCTTACTGCTCTGGAAAATCTGTGCCTTTCTTTCCCACTTGGCTGTTAGAAACAAAAAGCTTCTCAATATCTATGGGCACACTGAAGAACACTTAACATGAATATTGTTGAAGCTTGGAGGGAAATAAAACTGCATATATAAAACTTCATCATTGCTACACACGGATTTTTGTATATGAAGGCCAATAGACTTTAAAATAACAAAAACAGACTGACTCCAAATATCCAGATGTAAGCTAAAGAGAAACAAAACAAAACAACACAAAAACTCTACAAAAAAATTCTTTTTCCTTATAGCCTTTATATATACCATGTAGACAGATCTCTTGATAATGGGCTGAGTTTTATCACATGAAGTTGGAGATAGACTTCACACTTCAGGAAATTTTCAGTCTCTTCCATTCTTTTCTTAGGGACGTTTTGCATATGGTAAATGTCTCTGAGTCTTGTGCATTGAGCACCTTTAACTTGCCTAATTCCTAAACAGATCTGTTAGCAAACGCAAAATACAGACTTGAAACTATGCGAGAACAAGCATCAAAATGAGATACCAAATTGTTAGTACAGTGCTAGTTAGTGCCTGTTTCATAAGGTGTCTGTGGTCCTGTGAGTGGAGCATAGGGCTAAACAGGGTATGATGGAGTGATTTTGTTCCTAGTGAATTAGAATCAACTCATTTTCATCTTAAATAAAACCCAACACTTCAGAACTACCATAAATGCAAGAATAAGAAGGTATGAAAGCCATTTCTAAAATACACAACACAAAGAAAGGTTTGAGACAAAGCTCCTCTGTTTTAATGACTTGTGTTGCAAAATGAAACTATTGGAACAAAAATCCATACTGATAACCAAAATTAAATATAGACGTGAAAGGCAAAATTCATTTTAAGAGTAGCTTTTGAATTGCCATAAAAATTGATGATGGTAGGATATGTGGGATTTGTTCCCATCTATCACTAATCCATAGCATTGCAAAGAATTGAAAAGCCTACTTTAAGGTGGTAGACACAGAGTGACTTATTCAAACTTCTTGCTTTCACTTAAATTACATACCGACATGTAAGCAATGAGACTTCTCTCTGTTTTCCCCTCTAACCACAGCCTATGTGTAAAACCAGGTAGCAGAAATTTTAGCCCACATCTCTATTAAATTGGGTAATGACTATTCACCATGCAGTTTTTGGCAAGTACAGACAGGGCAACTGTTCAAGAAAAACAAGAAATTTCCTGCTGTATATGAACTGCTCATAAACACTTGAGCCCTGGCACTTTTTACTCAAACCCTGCAGGTCTCAGATGCCTAGTATTAATAGAGACTGCTAATTACAAGCAGCGTGGTTAAAGCAAATGCTTAGCCATACAGAACATTAATTGACACTGTTGTTGGGTAGAATGAAGGGCTGTGTGTGTGGGGAACTGTTTTCCCAGTGAGAAGGCTCATGTCACTGCAGTTTTTGCTGGGTTTATTCATATTTTCCCAAAGCAGGTCTAGATTTAGACTACATTCTCTGCCTTAGAAGACCAAGGAGGGAACTGTGATTCCTTTCTGGCTCCCATGGTTCAAGGTGGGAGGTAGTCCGATAAAGACCTATTCCTGTCAAGTTTCCACAGCCACGCTGGCCAGGCCTTTGGGGGTGTGAAGTCAAGGTTCAGTTCACTGCCTGTGCTGTAGCTCTGCTACTCTACATTCCTGTGTCTTATGTATTATACCTCCTGCCCCCATGCCTCAGTCGGCTGTGCTGGGCATCACAGCAACAAAACCCAACCAAACAGGATGTCCCATTCTTTTCTGAGTTATTCAGAGGGTTTGTGCTAGTGGATTCCTTTATACATCTCATATTTCTCGTCTCAGAACACAGCACAAAGCACAAAGCCTGTCTTTGGAACAGGAGATTTACTAGCTTGTTCTGGCTGCTTCCTACCTAAGGAGCAGCCATTTTAAATTTTGACAATGCTTGAAATCCCCTTCAGTCAATCTACCAGCTTTTAGGATGAAATTAAGGATGATAGGAGTACCTTGGGTCAATAGCCAGGAGAATAACGAAAATGAGTTAACCAAGAAGAAAATGTAAGACATAGTGGTCATGTATATCATATACTTACACAGAGGAAAAGCTGTCAGATGTGATCCCAAAGGATTTACCCTTTCCAACATAAAGTGAGTTGACAGCTAGAGAAATTATCACTAGTAAAAGCAAATTCTTAGTATACCCTGTTTGTCCAGTGTCTTGTGCTGGATGGGAAGAATTTTACCTACATGACAAAATTTAAAGAACAGAGAGTAAAAGCCTAGGAAATAACTATAGAAATTAACATCTTGTCTGACCTAAAGAAGAAAAATTGATTTTTACTTCATTTTTTTTCTGGAAGAATTCCAAAGGTTAATGACCCAAACAGACGTGTTTATTGTTGTGGATTTTTTTTTCCCCCTGAATTACTATTGTACAGAACATAAAAACAATTTGTTGCAGAAGAAAGGAGAAAACCCCTCAATTTATGCAGTGTTCTGTTACTTTGCACAGCAGAGAAGGGCTTAGGATCCAGCAGGTTTCTAACAGGAGTCATGGCTGATGGGGTTGTATGGCAGGGCTGGAGCAAGGCTGAGGGAAGGACAGCTGAGGCAGTTAAAGTTTACATCTTCCAGTCTCACTCTAGAGTGAAAACACTTTATTACAGTGGGGTGTATCCTAAGGCTCTCTATTTAAGGTAGGTAGGCTTTACAGGTGAACTGTGCAGTCTGCAAGGAGAGAACCGTGTGTTGCCTGGTAAACCTGCGGACATGAAATTGCCTGAAATGAAATATTGTCTGAAAACATCATTTATGTATTAAATACTAACAGGATCAGCTTTACATAACAACACTATAGTCTCATTTGATTAGTACTGACTTGGAAACGGACATTTTATACCTCCCCTCCTCCTGTACAGAGCACAGCAGCCTACCAGGTATTTTTTAACTTTGACACACTACATCCAAGTGCATATTTCCCTCCGTACAAGAGAGGGCAGCCTAGTCCTGGTAATAGTGCCTCCGGAGCTCTGGACATCTGGAAAATCTGTTACCTTATTTGTTATGCTTGACTGTAAAAATTACTGCGTAAATCGCAAATTAATCTTTGTTCTTTATTTTATGGGGGACCGGAGGCTACTCTAAGGCTTCTTAAGGTTGAAGAAAAGTTACAAAATAAAATCCTTTGTTTTATTCATGGGAAATTTCTGCTAATGTGATACAAATATGTGGGTTTCTTCAGTGATAAATTACTTTACGACTTGTAGTGTGAAAGCCGAGCTGAATCAGAGCCCTGTGTCTGGACTGATCTCATCAATTTTGGTTCCTCAGCAGGGATTTGGCTTTTGATCACACACTTCTTAATAGATCCAAATATCTAGACACTATGGCCACTTGTGTTTAAATCCTTGCTGCTTGGGTTTATTTCATGCATTGCTTTTAGGTCTTAAAAGCTGAGAGGTGCAGTGCAGGGTCAGACTGAAGGTCTGCATTGTCTGGTAATCTGTCTCTGAGAGTGGTTATAGCAAGTGCTTAGGGAAGGACTATAGCAGAAGGGGTGAACACAGAGAGATCGTTGTCTGACATACCTTCAACCTTCCAGCAGTCACTGGTCTAAAACAACAATTTCTTGGGCCAGAGTTAGTATCTTGAGAGCCACTCTTTCCTTCCTCTGAGGACATTCCATGTGCTCAGTATACCTGAGACTGGGAAGACAATTTAAGTATTTTCCTTGTTTCATTTTAAGGACTGTTTTGCTGTCTGAGATGGACTTTCTCCATTCCTGACACTTGCTTTCTTTTGATATTTTTTCTTTCTCCCTTTTTCTTTTCTTTTTGATTTTCCTTATATAGTCTTTTTTGCTACAGTTTTCAGAAGTTAAGCCAGTTCAATCTCAGTCATGCCCTCGTCTCTACTGAGACTTCTCAGTCCAAGTTTTATTTCCATCAAGTAATTTTCCTAAATTTGTCCTAAACTTCTTGTAAACTTGTGTAAACCTCAATTCTATCAATTTATTTTCTATTTTAGTATATCTCATAATACTTATTTTTCTATTTCAGGGTATCTGTTTCAGGAGTGTCCTTTCTACATTGATGTCCTCTCTAAATTAAAAAAAAAGTCTCCTGAAATCAAATATCCAGCAAAAAACACACTTGGGTGATCTGGTTTGCTGAGATGTGGAAGACTGAGTTCTTGGAGATGGCAATAATCCTCAAAAAAAATGCCACATCTCATTATTCCCTTTAAAGAGCAGGGGGAAAGGACAGTTTCATTACCAAGGCTGTTAACAGCAATTAGATATGAAAAAAAAAAAAAAAAAAAAATAAAAATGGAGAAAACCTTCCTCATCTAACTTTGATCAGCCAAAATGTCCCACAACTTTTCTTGCTCATGATTCTTGTCATTAGTGCATGCTGCATTAATATTGCACACTCTTGCTACTTGGGCCTTGCAGTTTTCATGGATTAAGGCTACTCTTACCTTTAACGTTTTACTCTTATATGAGACTTCTCTTCCTTGTTTAGAATATTGTGGGGCACAAAAATGAAAGGAAAACTCATGTGGACAAGTTGAGCACTAGTTGGTCTATGGCTGTTTTCCATTCAATTTTTGCCACTAAACTTAAAGCTCCTGCTATCTAAACCCTGGATAAATGCTGATATTCTTCACTGCAGATCTGCCAGGCTAAAGAGAGAGGGTTCTGCCACGCCTTGCTAGTGAATCAGTGACATTAATTTCTTTGCCAGTTAATGTAATAAGGAAAGATGTGCCTTCTGGATTTTCCTCTCTTAAAGCAACCCTCATGCGATAAAGTGTTGGCAACATGGGTATTTCTCAGTACACTCATTACAGCATTATGGTGATTTATGGATGATTTATGGATCAGCTAAACCACGGTCTTGGTGTGAATGCCCTGGTTAGCTGTGGAGGTGATGTGTGCATGGAAGGCAGTGATTTTACTCTTGGACTAAGTTTCAAACCCACAAAGTTCAAATGGGTTCAGAATTTACTCAAACACATTCTCACATTCCTTTATTTTACAGACAAGGGTAATGATCCTAAAAGCAACTGCCCTGCAGCATCACTGGAGTGAAAAATTGAAGGGTTGTTTTCCAAGTAATCTGACTCTGTACAGCTGGATCAATAGTCAATATTGCCAGGGCTTGGCTGCCTTGCTTCTACCTAATTTTTACCATTGCATGTCACAATAAAACCCAATGTGGAAGACCCTCCAGAATTTGGAGGGAAAAAGAGGACAAGCAACAATATCTGTTCTCGATGTTCTCTACTTTTTAATGTACAATATGTATTGAAGATTCAAGCACTCCATTTGGTTTATAAATTGGACAGAAATGTGTAAGTCCCTGTAAAATTAGGGGTTGATTCCTATTATTTGCAAAGACAGTGGTACAGCATAGGTATTTCACTCAGCAAACTTATCTCAGAGCTGTCCAGGCTAATGTAGTTGCACATTTGTAAAATGCCATATAAGTCAGTACTGACCAATTTGTAAAGCTAAATTTCAGCCTCTTGTTAATCTAACTTTTCTAGTTATCATTTATACCCTCTCCCGAAAATTTTTTGGGCTGGTTTTTAATGTACTTGCAAAAATCCCACAAAACTTCTAGTAAGCTTGAATCAAATGAATGGAGACCTTGGAGCACGAAAGTTCCAAAAATTTGTGCTAACAATTTTTTTAAATTATAAATATGTCCCCTTGCCATCCAGTCATATGCCTTGAAAGTTTCTTTGATACAAGAGTGAGATTTTTTTCTTTTCAGCCCTCTGGAAGGTCTGTTTCGAGGTAACACTGATGTGACCAGCAGTTATCCTTTACAGCTACATACAACAGAGACGTAATGAAGACACAGTGGGTAATGGTGTCTTCTGCATCAACTGCTTTACAGTTGCCAGAGTAAGGGAAGCAGATCAGACAGTCAGGGCTTTATGAAGGTCAGACCCAGACCTAAGACTAGTCAATGTTACAAACAGCCACTTGTGACTGAGCAAGACGTCTCTGTGGCAGCACTGCCCCAGTCAGACTGCACGTTAGGAGTGGAACAGTAACCTGGCAGGGACATGGATATGGCAGGAAAAAGTGTTCTTCTAGCAGCAGAGGGCTCCTGACCAGCAATATGTAGCAGATTTGTGACCACAGATGCCACTTGGGTGGTGCAGACTAGCTCTGACTGCTCTCAAGAATTTGTCCAAGCAGCTCTTTAGAAATTCCACCTGGCGAGACTTATAACGTACCTTTTCAGGACATTGTTACTGACTTCCTCAAACATCTGTAAATAGCTGGTTTGTGTATGTTCATGCACCGTGGAGGATAGAGTTTAGAATTTTTTACTGAGGTTATCCTTTTAACACAGGGCCAGATTGTCAGGGGGGCAGATCTATGCTGGGGAGAGCTGTTTGCTTGACTTAGTGGGTGGCATTCTCAGAGCTGAATAACAATTTCTTTGTTTTGTTTCTTTTATTGTACCTTTACTCTTATGGAAAGGACCCACTGTGTTTATATATGAGCATTTTGTTCTCCTGGAAGTTATGTGTTTTCATTCTGAACACTGCTTCTCTCCCCAGCCTTTACTAACATCTCCCAAAAATCAAATTTAGAAAACTCAACCCAGAAATATATGGGCAGGTTGACAATGGCTGCATTCATTTTGGAAAATCCTAACCCAGTGGCTAAAATGAAAAGGATCAGTAAAAAAATCATTCCTAGTCTTTCTGTATTCTGTCATGGATCCTTTTAAGTGCTGCTGCACAAGAAACAGTGAGAGCATGTAATAAGTTATCTCCTTTCCTACAAGAAGCGATAATTTTGATTTTTCACATGTCTGGATGACTTTTTTTTCCTGTTGTGACTTCACTTTCAAATTTAGACTCCAGTGCA
This sequence comes from Gymnorhina tibicen, assembly GCA_013399875.1. Classification (NCBI taxonomy): domain Eukaryota; kingdom Metazoa; phylum Chordata; class Aves; order Passeriformes; family Artamidae; genus Gymnorhina; species Gymnorhina tibicen. Next base: position 1,371,037 of record VXAZ01002666.1, on the reverse strand, counting down.
CCAAAATTACAAATTTGATTGTTGAAAGCTAGCAATGAGTAGTGGAAGTTGTGCTTTCTCAGAAGCAAATAATAATTAACTGGATTTTAATTCATGTGTATCTACAAATAAAATCAGAAAACAAAAATTGAACACCAAATGTAACAATTATGTCTTCAATTTTTTTTTGCCAGCAAAAGTAGTTGATTTGGTGAAGTTTAGTGAACTGGTAAGAAAATGTGGGGAGATAGTCAGTATGGACAAACAAAGAAGATGGTGGATTGCTTAATATTCTAATAACTTCATGAACCGTTTTCAGTCAGGAACATTTGTCTTGAGGTTTTGAGTAATTCTACTTGGATTCTCAAACGATTTACAAGCTCTGTAAACCTAACTGGTCTTTTATTCTTTTTCTTATTTAATTTCCAAAAGAAAGGGAAAGCAACATGAAGCAGTTTAATTACACTTGGATTGAGAAATCATATGTATTAAAGGTAGGAAATTCTAAAATATTGAGTGTTCATTGGTAGCTTTTCACCTGATGGTCATTCCCCTGGCATATTATTTAGAAAAAACTTGCCTCCTTTCTGTTTGCTTTCTCTATACAAACATTCTGGTTTTCCTTCTCTCTTTTTTCTCACTAATACTGATTAGAATTCTGACAAACTCTGATATAATAATTAGTATTCAGCATTAGAAGAGGTGCATATGAGGTATAAAAGTACATTTTACTTAAGTTTCTTATTTAAGTCTACATAGGACAATACTTTTTTTAATGTGAGCTTGCTTTCTATATGCACAACAGTTTTCTTAAGGTAGTTGGTTTTGGTTTTTTTCTGTAAAATAAAATGCTTTTGTAAGGGTATGAAATACTAAGTTTTGGATAAATAAATCACCAATTCAGTCATTTATGAAACTGTTTAGCACAAGTCTGCACTGTATTTCTGGTTACTGCTGGTTTCTTCAGTTTGTCAGTTCTTCACCAGTGAATTTGGGTTCTGTGGGATGGAACACATTTGTTGTTGCTCAGAAAAAATATGCCAGGGTATTTCCTCTTTCTGTCTTTTGGGGTTTTTTGTTGCTAACACAGTTATGGAAAATAAAAGGATCAGCTACTAAGAACTTGATATTTTATAGCTCTTTCTTGAGTTTACTATGCCTAACTTTTAAGAAACTACTTCACTTTTTTCTTTTTAATCAAGATCTATAAAATCTCAGTTTCCAGTTTATGTTTACCTTGTGTACTCATGGCAGTTTTCTTTGCTATCTCTGTAATACTTGCATATCAGACAGATTTTTAAACTTTGTACCATGCTTAAGTTATAAGGCATCTGTTCCACAAATGCACTGAAGCCTGTGCTTATCATGAAGCTATTGAACTACAAACACACTTCTGGTCTTTGATGACTGGGTGGAGTCTAAAGCTGCTTCAAATGAGCACATACCTCAACTTTTTTCAAAATTAGACATTATAAAAGTACATTTTAATGTCTGTTGAAAAGTGGAGAAGATCTCAAAATGTTGATAATAATGATGAGAGCAGGATGAGCAATCCTGTTATCCTACAGTGTTATTCTGCACTTAAGGCAAAAGCTTCTCTTTACCAGGTCTTTATTGTAGGTTCCTAATATGAACCTCCATGTGTCTGCCTTAATATGGTTAGGGAAAAATATCATTTTTAAAGTTGTAATTACTTTCCTATCATGGTCCTATACAGAGGAAAAGCCAGTTCATGGTTTGAAAGAACAACCTGAGTATTTGGTTGGTAACTTGGAGCAGAAGCAGCAGCAGTGGGCTGTGTTGGTGGTCATGTCTGGGCAGACTAAGCAGGTGCTAAACCTTGTGATCCCCTTGGAGGAAATAGTGATTGTATGCAACCTCTCAAAAGAGAGAGTACTGGAGGGGAATGTTAGGCTAAAAACCCAATCATTTGGTGTCTTCTCCTCCCAGGATAAGCTGCTTTTCAGATGATAGGGTCCTGATCTGCACAAACCCTGCAAAGCAAATACTTTGGTCTTTTCTCTATAATGCTGACATTGAATTTTTACAAAGGTTGTAGTTCTGTTTTCAAAGACTTGGCTTGGGCTCCAGCTGCTCAACACAAAGCAGTACAGAGTAAGTGGTGCCTCTGCACCATGATCAGGTTTCCTTTTTAAGACATTGGCAAAGACTTCCCAGTAGCTGTTGATCCCAGCAGCTCATGTAAATCCTGCATGTACCCCATTCTCCTCAGTTATTTGCAGTACAGAGACTGTATTACAGCCAAGTCCTCTAAAGTTCTTCTCTTCTTTAAGCAGCAGAATGCATCCATGTTTTCCCAGACCGCTTATATCAATGTGGGATTTGGCAGATGATCCACCCAAGGAACAGGCTGAGGGTCTTCTCTCCTGTATTGGTTTTCTTTGGAACGGCCTACAAATAGTTTCCATTCCTTATACACATATCTGGCTCCTCAGCTCACTAGAGAAAAATTAACACACAGAGATGTCCTTGTCCCCTTATGCCTAGCTTCCATTCCGTTGTGAGCCAGATCGCTTCACTTTTTCTGCACTTTTTCCCCTCTTCTGATTCTTCTCCCTAAGAACAGCAGCTTCAAAACATCAATCAGTACAAAAAATTTGTATTTATATGAACTTATGTAAATGAGGCTCATCAACCCCCTCCAGCATGCGATTTACTTATGTCAATGAATACTTAAGCAAGTGATGCCTCTAAACAACACCTTCAAACACATCCAGGTCATGTGACTACTGTCAGTCCCCAAAACCTATTTATTTCTGGTTTTGTACCAGTCATGCATTTGCAGGTCCTATCTGTCTTTGTCTAGCAGGTATTAATTAAATAGCAAAACAGACTCCAGAAACAAAATTTTACCTTTGACCTCTTCCATCTAACGCCATTTGACGTAAATGACTACCTGTTGTGTTGTGCCATGCTGTATCAAAGCAATCTCACACTTCTAGTAGATAACTACCTTTACAGCAAAGCTATGATGTGCACAATAAATACACATTTTCCTGTCTTGTAAATCTCTGGATTTACATTTTTCAGGTGAATGGTAGTGTGGTGACAGCAGTGGTAGCCAAGAGGTAAGACCTCGTTGCCTTTGCATGGATCTTCAAAGAAGTTCAGGAATATTATGATTTATTATGATTACCCTTGTAAGAAGGGAATAGAGACCAAATTCTTCTGCCTTATAGGATATTTGGAAAGAGAACTTGATGATCTTAGAGAGGTTCTTTATGATCTTCAGAGAGAATGTGCCACAAAACTAAAACCTTTTTCTCATACTGTGCAAGATGGTATTTCAGTGGTGTCACCCATCTTTTTTCAAATCAAAACTGGGAACAATTTCACAGTCAATCATTTTTAAACTTGCAGGAAGCCCTAAGAAATGTCTAATTTGTTACTAGTATAGTAAATCACAGAATCTAATGCAAGCAGATCTGATCCATACATAATAAATTATGGATGAATTGAAGAATTTTTGTGTAGAAATAAAGTGACTGGCTTCAGCTGCTTATGTCTGTGTAGTCTTTTCTCCATAAAGATCTGCTGAGAGTGGATCTGATTCAAATGCTTGTGAAGCTGCCCCGTATGTTTTTTCATTTGAGACCAGTGAGGTTGTTGCAGACCTCTCAGTGGGACAGAAACTTCATGGCTGCCCACCTTGAGGCCGACTGTAAAATTCTGGCTTTGATCTCTATGCCCTGAATTAACCAGAGCTCTTGTTATAGGTGAAATTTCCTCCCCATGCAGTCAGCCACAGCTGTGCTGGAGGAGGAGATGAGTGTAGGATTGTGCTCTGTGAAAATGAGATCTCACAGGAGTTCGGCTCCTAGTTTTGAGCAAGCGTCTACAGAACACAAAACAAACTAAAATTTCTAAGGAGTTTTTGTCATGGCAAAATGGATCTGAGTATTTTCAGAATCAGCAAAAAGCATGACCTGGATGCTGAGGATGTTCTGAAGTCCCCTTTTCCAAAGTACATATATCTTAGAACTTCTCAGCAATGCTATTGTACAGTTTATTTATGTTTCAGCAGGAAGGTAATGTTGCACTTTTCTCCAAATTATTTGGAAATGACTGAACCATTCGAATGAAATTTTCCAAAATAAGTCAGCCCAAGACAGATACTTTGTCTGGGAAAGCTCAGCCCAAACAATTAAAGCTTGGCAAAGTTTTATAAATTACTTAAAACAGTATCTTATAATGGTAGATGTTGGGCAGCCCAGCTGTATTTGTCACTACCTACTCTGCCCAGGCTCCCTAAACTATCAGAAGGTGTTTGTGTTTCAGAACATTATTTCTACAGTCTATTTGAATTGGCAGATGTTTGTTTTTTAGCTGCCAGTATTACATTTTGCTTGAGATAAGTGAGGTGCTGAAATTGCAGCTCAGAATGTGCTTGGCTTGTAGCAATTTCAATTTATATCACAATTGTGACCAAGCAAGTAGATTCACATTTTTTTGTTTTCTATTTTAAGGATAAGGAGTTCTGTGCTGGCCAAACCAAGGTCTGCAGCACACACTGACCAAATGAAGGCTCGTCTGGGGGGCCTTTGCAGAGTGTTGGCTCCAATGCACACAGAGTGAGGCCTCAAGCAGGTGCACAGAATTTGAGTACTCACCCATTGGAAATGTTTGGTCCGAGTATTCAGATTCTGTGTGAATGAACTGACTGGGGAGCATGAAAGACTCATCAAATTGTGAGCCATCAGGTTGTTGTTCTGTGTTGGTGGCTGAAGTATTGCTCATATCCTCTGTGCCTCTCACATAAATCCTGCTGATGATATGGGTGCTCCTGTTTTTTCTATTCCCTCCTAGCAGAGTTCTCATCTCTATAAGGGTGGCAAAGGGAGATTTCCCACTCAGTGAGTAATGTGCAGTTCCAGGAGACGTTCTCAGTGGCTACTGTAGAGGTCTGAATGGGCACAGAAGACCTTTTGTTCCCCCCAAGGAACCAATGGTGAATTGGTTCATAATTGAATACCCCTAACAGACAGACTTAAAGGTAAACCTGCCAGTTCCTGGCTAGGAGATAAAAAGAAATCACCTTTCTTCTCATAATCATCAAAGACGGAGAATGAAAATTTCAATTTCTTAAATCAAAATATGTATAGTTTAAATGCATATTTATAATACAGACACATAGTTTGAATGTATGTGTACAAAAATAAATTTTTTGGTTTTGGATTTCAAATTTTCTTTCTTTCTGACTCAATGCAGTACATTGTCAAGAAAGAAGATTCAGATTGTTGCTTCAGGTTAAGAGAAATGCAGAATTATGGAAAACAGAAACATTCTATTTCATGTTATTTTTTTTCATTTATTTTTATAAAATGGAAATGAACAGAAAATTTAAAATTGTTGGGAAAAGTTGCATGAGATGTTCCATCTCATCAAAATCTTGGACTTTTCCTTTCCCACAGAATTCCAGAACCCTGAAAAATTACCAGAAAACTGGAAAAATTATGTTTCTTTAATGACACGTTTTAGTTTTGATAGACATATTCTGACAGAAATACCTGTTTCTGAGTTTCTACACATATAACTAATTATTGTAACACATTGAATTAGTCCTACTAGCTGAGTGTTCATATAAAAGACAAGAGAACATGGTGCGAGGAGTGTTTCTTGTATGGCTCTGAATCTCCATGGCAATCCCCAGTTCAACACAGCTGATCACAGCAACAAAGCCTTGGCAGCACCATCTGCTGTGATGTGCCCAGAGCTGTGCGTGTCCTCTTCCCGCACAGAAACACCTGTGGCTGCGTGGCTGAAATGTGTTAGTCGAAATATCGAGCAGCTGCATTATCTCTTTATCTTATCACTCACCTGGGATCATTACTAAGCTCATGAGTGTTCCCTATACAGGGGTGCCCTTGCAACCCTTTCGGTAGGTATGCTCCTCAGATGGTGGTACCTGCGTAGATTAATTGGATCATACAAACTGTTCTTCATATTGCTCTGGAGGCCTGGATAATGATAGCTCCTTCTTGTATTTGTGCTCTGTTTTCACATGAAATGGAATTTCAGTCCTTTCACTGGAAGTCAAATATTGTTCATAACAGAAATAATATCCCATGATCTAGGATATAGAGTAGGTCTTGGTATGGTTGAAGGTACACTTCTTTATTTGGACATCTCCTTTAAAAATAGTGTTGCTGCATAAATTTTTCCATCTTTCCAAATTTTTTGTATTTTTTTCCCCGAGGGATTGTGATAATCTGTCTTTTTCAAATGCTTAGAAAGCTATGGTTAACAACATTGTCTTTACTTAAAATAAGGTAAAAATCTCTGTTAGTAGACACAGTTTTTTTCTTTTTGCCAAATCTTTGTTTGATCTGAAATTCCACATGCCTATATCAAGCTAAATTTCCTAGGAAAGTCTGAGCAAAAATGCTTTGGCATGAGAAGATTAAATGGTATTTTCTGAATTAAAATCTTCTGGTAGTTGTACTGTCACAGCTGCAGTGGCCTAAAGCAGTGTGTAGATAAGGGGTGCAAGGTCCTTTATCTCTGCATTGTTATGAACGCTCCAATAAAGCCATTTGAAATCTGGGCAGTGTTGTGAAAAATTCTTAGTGTTCTCTCAACCCTGAGCATGTATTTCTATGCCACTGGACTGAATGCATTTTACTTTGTAAAACAACTAAATTTGGTCTTTCCAGGGAAGAAATGGCAGGAAGTTTCCTGAAAAAAATCAGGAAGTAAAACTCTTCCTTCTCTTAATTTAGGTTGGGAATGCCCATGTCCAAATCTTCTCTCAGTATTAGTGAGATCCCAGCATATGTGTGTAAGAGTGCTATGCTGCTTGAAAAGTTGCCATCAGATGTTAAACTCTGTTGGATTGGTTGTTGAAGATCCCACCAGGCTACTTGGAGGAGTGATGGTGTTAACTGGGGCATCAGCTGGTACTGCCTTCACACCTCTTTTGTCTTTTTCCCTCACAAATATTTGGCATCATTACTTACAAAAGGAAGTGTCAAAAAGAAAGAGAATAAAAACCAAAAAAACAGTGCAAACAATGCTAACACAGCTACGTGCCTGGAAGGCCCTCACCCTTCAGTAGGACTGATCTTTTTTCTCTTCTTCCTTCACTGTCCTCTCATTCAGCCTTGCTTGGTACAACTCACAGAGTGGGACTTCTTCCCCCATCACACACCCGGGCACATGCAGGACTTCTCCCCGCCATGCTCCTTCTTCCCATGCCATGAGAAAGCCTGGTTGTCCTCAGCCGTGGCAGGGACTCAGAGTTTCCTGCTGTGGCGTCTCAATACTGCGGCAAGACAAACAAAATCTAGTCCTGGCATTAAGAAATCTTGTGCCACTTGACACAGCGACCCCTGACCATCTCTTTCTATTTTGAAAACTAGTGAGAACAGCAATATCTGAGGAGAGTGCAACAGGTGTCCCTGAAACTCAGAAGTATTTCCATTTAATTACACAGCCAGGGACTGTGGGGCTCATAAAGTTCCTGTATTTGCACCTTTGTTTGCTCTTACTTAGAAATGCTGCAGCTGCAGAAAGATTTAAGAAAATCTTTTCACCTTATAAAAACTGGACATATCAAACCATGGTGGGGTATCTAAAAGGGGAGGTTCTGGTGTAAGAATTTATTTAACTGGCATATTTAAAAGCGAAAGTAATAAACAACATGGAACCTCATTTTTGTATATCCGGTCAAGTTTTCAGGTGTATTGAAATGAGAGCTGGGTGAATACTGCTAGAAGGACATTAAACATTTATTCAAAGGCTTCAGATGGCTGTGGTAAGATTTTACGGGCTTTGCTAAAACATACAAATGAAAAAGTTAGTTGACAGGGAAATAGGAACATTTAAATAAATATTCTGAGGGTTTCTGTAGAGCACACCTGAAGGCATATTCAGTTGGGTTTACACCAGTTGCCAGCAGTAATATTTATATTTGCTTCAGGAAATGCAAACCATTTTGTGAACTACTGATTTAGACGTATCCATCAGGGTTATATTCTGATCTGAAGTGATCAAAGATGAAACCATGACACAAGCAAGAGATATTTATGGAAAGCCAAATGCCAACTCCCAGCCAAACTGTGGAGCCTCAGTCCATTCACAGAATTACTGAGAGTGAGCTCTGAGCTCATGAATAGATAGCTAACATCTCTAAGTTACAGATAAAACATGGATTCAGGTCCTGAATGAAAAATGCAGATCTAGCCTGGTTAAAAATGTATTATTTTTGGATCTCCTTTGGATATACTAAGCAGTCACAAGTAATAAAATTTTGTTTAACTATTGAAGGAGTTTTTTTGTCAAAAATACATTGGATGCTAATTTTTCCCTTATGATGTTTAAAAACACCATTCCAATATTTCCTTCTCTATCACACAAATTTCTGTTTAGAAAATTTTTTCTTTTCACCTGATTACTTTTAGATTATCCAACTCCCTGCAACCACTTAAGAAGCAGTAAAGTGCTTCCTAGAACCTTGTGTTATTTTCTATCAGCTCACTGTGCGTTCTTCAGCACAAGCTGAAAGGAGCTCAAGTCGCTAAAAAGTCATCACTGAAGAGACTCTAAATATGTTGGATCTGTACATTGGTTTTGAGTGAGGCATATGAATCCCAGTTATGATTCTTAAATGAGACCATAGCTCAAATTCTACTACATTTACCTTCAAAATATACTTCAAGAACTATTTCAGGAAGGAACCAAAGACATGATGTTTCCTTGTAAATAGCAGTTCTATTACACTAGTAAGATAAGTACTCAGGGAAGTATTAGGAATATTTCAAAAATAAATATGTCTGTACTGTCATCCCTTTAGAAATATATTACATGTCTTACAGGATTATTTTGCAAAACAAGTTTCTAATGTTTTGCTTTTTTAATTCAGTACAGATGTACACAGTATTGGTGCTAGTCATTTTAGGACTCTTTTATGCCTTTTCATTGCTCTTGACTGTAGATGAAAGAATTCTGTCTCTTTGAAGGTTGTACAAGTCATAAAAGTACAACTATAACGTATTTAAATCTGTTCTTGAACAGCACTAAAGGGATTTCTCTGTCTGTGTGTATGTATCCATGCTCACTTGAAATATATCTATATGCATATATTTTGCAAAGGGAAGGAAAGAAATTTGGGTACAAAATGTACCTCTGTTCAGTAAATTTAAAGCAGTGATTTCATCTTAGAAAAGGTTATGGAGATTTACAGATATGGATGTAGAAACGTGTCATTGTTTGAACAGAATGGCAAGAATTCGAGTGGAATTTTAAACTATGAGATGTTCATTCAATAGTATTCAAAATGAAACAGAGATCAATTTTATAAATTTATGCTGCATTTTTGCCATCAAGGGAAATATGCTTGTCCTATTCAGTTTTATTTTACCAAAAATTCCTGGCAGATTTCCCTTTCTGAGTCTCATCTGCTACAATGCTAAAGACACTGGGATCATACATTTATTAATAATACAATTTTTTAAAACATATGAGTATAAGCTGGATTTTGCAAGCTTGTTTTTCTTACTATTTTTCTTGTACTAATAACAGATCTGAAACATCTATTTTAGGTTAAAGAAATAGCAAATCTGAAATATCAACAAGAGGATACTATGTATGTGTGCATATTTGCACGTGTCTGTGTCTTGAAAAGAGCTTCTTGAATGGCAAAAGCTTGCTAATAAATGTTATCTATTTTCCCCCAATTTTCTTTTTCCTCTTCAATTTCACCTGGCTCTGAGAGGACTGTAGCTCTTTGCAGAGTACACACAAATCACACTTTTCATTTCTTTTTTTTCCTAAACAAAGAACCTCACTTTGATTACCCAGCCCAGATATGTGTGCTCATCCAATTAAAATAACGTCTCCTAGGTGCATTAATTTAATTTCTTTTTCATATTAGCTGGATCAGCCATAGGGAAAGTGGAAGGAATAATCTTATATCTAAGGTTTTTATTTGCCTCTTTCTGGTCTTTCAAATCGGTGGGGAAAAAATGGATGGCACTAGTTTCATCAGCAGCTCTCCCTTACTTGGCTTCATTTTTATTTTGTCTGGCATGAAGCAATGAAGCCTGTGTGAGTTATTACTGTCTCATGTCTCAGTACACAATTAATTTTTTTTCCCATCCCAAACTGCCAGGGCCCGGCTTTCATCCAATCTTTACAAAAAGGCTACTGTGTGAGGGGGTGGTTTTCATTCTTTTTCCGATCATGAAGGCAGTAGTGTAGAATTTTCTTATTTTAAGTTCTCTCCTTCTGAAGTAGAGAAAAAAAATCTTGAATTAGTAAGGTCTAAAGTCTCACTGTCCTGTAGGTAGGGCTGACTTTTTTAGAAGGGTCAGTGTATTACATACGCAGAATTTTCCTAATTGAATGTTATCATAGGTGTTAATTTCCCATCCTGCATATTCTTCTTTCCTTGGTTTATAAAAAGGTAAGTTCATGCAAGTAATTGCCTCTTGGAATCTTTATATTAAATTCCAGGTTTTGACATCAAATTAACTCTTATTAACTGCTCTTGAAGTTGTTATTTTTAAAAATTTGAGCCTTTAATATACTGGCCCTTAGCTTTATAAAACTATGATTAATTTACCTGCAGATTTCTTTTGTCATCAGAGTAAAATGTCTGGCTTTACTTTGAAAACTCTCAACTGATACTCTGTATTTTAAGTCCCTATAGGATGCCAGTGCTCTGGAGTTAGCATAAGAAATTACTCTTATTCAAACAATGTAGTTCAAGACCTCATTTAAATTTGGGCTTCTATGATGGAGGCTTCACAGTATAAACCCTTCCCAAAAAAAAAACCCCAAAAAAGTATATTTTGCACAGACTCTACCATAATTCCAGTATTCAGATCCTGAATGATGTAGATTATCTGCTTGGCCTGTGAACAGGTCTTCTGTTTTGTATTCCTTTTATTTCCATATGTTTACTATTCCTATGGAAACCAACACTGTAGTATTCACTGCTTACACTTCCATTCTAGCTGATATTTCTCAGAAAGACATAAGAACACTGTGGCAGCATATTTGAAAAAAAAAAGAAGATGGGAAGTGACGAGAAGATGGAAAGTGAAGAGCATGGAATACGCTAAATTGATTAGAAATGTAACAAAACCCCCTCCAAAGTTGCTAAAAATCAGGTCAGTTATGATAACCAGTTGGCAGGACTTGGTCCTGTGCTTAAAGATGTAACATCAGGAATAGTCATCCAATTCTATATAATTCTTGAGCTAGATGATACATGTCTATGCCTTCACCAGTAAATTTCCATAGCTGCTTGAATCATCTGGATATGCTTAGGTTGTCACACCTTTGACCAAGTTAATCTGTTGGATTTCCATTAAGCTTCTTTCTACACACTAAATACTTGCCTGCCTATCCATTTGAATGCATCTTTATCCACATTTGAATGCATCTTTAAGGTACAGACTCTTGCAGCTGCACAGACTGGGTATGAATGCAGGAAGAGAATAAAACTGTAAATCATGTCCAGATGTATTAGAAAAAATTTGAGATACACTAAGCCCTTCTGAAAACTGTTTTCAGTCTTCTGTATTCCTATACTCTTAACAACACTTAAAAGACACAGTTCATCCTCCATTCCCCTCTGGAGCCCCTCAAACAATTACTGCAAACCCTTCTTCTATGCCATCCTAGAACATGTTGGAACAGTCCCGAATTTTCCCTTTCACTTCTGAGAAGTTTTAAGCCTCTACACATTGCTTCATTAATGGAAAAACATTTAAAAATACTGACTTGCACTGACACAAAAAAGGCTGAAAGAACACAGAATTCCCCAGCTTATGAAATTTTACCTCAGTGATGGGAGGTGAAGATTCAAGGATTTCAGGCAGAGTGCAATGACCAGGTTGTCTCAAGCAGCGCCCTTATCATGAGCAGCAGATTAGACAAGGTGACCTCCTGAGATCCCTTCCAGCCTAAACTGTCCTCTGGTTCTGTGAGCCTTTGGGACTCCAGCTCCAGAACACGGCTGATGATTATGAAACCTAATCTTCCTATAACCAGGAAAAGCCTATGTCTTCAAGAAAGCAACACATTTACAATGCAACCTGTCTTCCTGACGACCATCTCCTTAAGGAGCTTACCGCTCTGACTACTGGGTTTTGTGGTTCTCGTTCCTCAAAGGCCATTCTGCCAAGCACAGTTTAGAGTGTTACAAGTTTCATTAGGTGGTGAAACAGCTGTACACCACTAACCCTTCTGTTTGGTTACATTGCTGCTTCAGATGAGGGAGTGGTGTAGTTTGTTAAAGCCTGTTAAATTATACAATTCCTAATCATTCCAGATTTTTTTCCTTGGGCATGTAATTTCTGTTTTCCGGAAATGCACGTATTGCACAAATGCTAGTGCTGACCTTTTCATTGCCACATTTCTAGTTTCCATTTATATTAAATATATCAAATTATTAATAAAATAAATCAAGACAGGAAAAATAAAGAACTACCTCAGATTAGGAACTGAACAAAATTTAAATAAATAAAACAAGGAATGTTATTAAATGGTCAATCTCCAGTGCTGCTTGGAGATAGCAATAGAATGTTTCAGCAGAGCAGAATATATCTATCTGTTGAAAATTAAGTATAATTGTTGATGTTATTTCAGAGAAATTAGGTAGAAGTATTTACCAATTTGTGTCAACAGGTCATAATTGGAGGGTTCTGTGAAAAGCTCCATGAAGAAACAATCATATTTAAAATAACACAAATTAGTACATTTATAGAAACAGAATCACAGTCAAAGGTTGGCAGTGCTTTTTCTGCTTTTCTCATTGAAAAATAAGATGCATATATCACTTAGGACATAAATGGATCTTTGACATAGTAAAAATTTCAAACAGATCCATTGTTGCACAGCTGGCCTCCACGTGCATCCTGATCTGCAGTTTGCAAGTCACCCTATTTGATCCTCACCTCAAGGTCAGTATGAAAATCTTGCGTTGTTTTGATCTGCAGGTTTTTAAGGACTTCCTGACATGCCGCAAATGTGACAGAGATGTCATTCATGAAGATGATACTGTTACCTGCCTAGAGGTAGAGCAGCTGCTCTAACAGCATAGTGTCTTTGTTTTTCAGCTGATGCTAAGAAAAGGTCAGGCTAGAGGCTGCAGAATGACACGTCAACTTGCAGCATGGGATAGTGCTCAAGGTGCTTCCTTTCATTCAATTTGGAATGCAACAACTTGTAAATTTGCTGGCATTTTGTCCCTCACTACTAGCTCTTTGTTACGATTGGTTAGTAATGGTTTGACTGAGTAAAACAGCTGTGTTAATCTGAAAACAGAAGAGGAATAAACATAGAAAAATTGTTTAAATATGATCTAAACAAATAGACAAGTAGGCATTGCCTGTGTTTTTGCTATCTTGCTGACAGACTTAGATGTGAAACAACCATTCAGAAAAACCAGGCAGCTTGAAAAGGATTTTTCAGTGTAAATATTCTGAGATATTTATGTAATCCCCTACCAAGCTTGTGAGAAGTACAAACCACCTTGGCAGTACTTCTAACATAGTAGTAATGTAATTAATGTACTTGGTGTATAAGCTAGTAAATTAGGAACAGAATCTTGTTTTCTTTCATCCTTTAGTTCTGGTAGTTGGATTTCTACAGTAAAATGTCATATATGAGGGCTCAAGACTTCTCAGCAGCAAAACCAAAATTTATTTCTTTCCCCAAGAGGTAAGATAGGGCCTGTGGTGAAAGAAATGGTAGAGCTATGACAGACAAGGGTGAAAATTCATTCTTGCTGCCTGCAGCAACTGGAGATGTTGATGAGCACTAGTGGCTGCTGGTGCCAGAAGAGGCCTGCCCCAGTTCCTAGAAACAGCTGCTGCCCCATTATGGCTGTTTGCTCTCATCACAGTAGCAGCATCTGGGTTAGATTTTCAGAGTTTGGGCTGTGCAAAATAAGTGACTTGTTATCCCTGGCAATGTGCTCTCATAGCTCTGAGTTTGTTTCGAGGTGACTTTCACAACCAGAGTGATCAAATGTAATGTTGTTAGCACATGAACACAGACTGGTATTTCAGGAATAAAGTAGTTGGTGTTATAGAGTCTCCACTGAGAAAATGTGTCCCATCTCAAAATATGTTCCTTTCCTTCATTCTTTTTTTCCCCCCTTACACAGCAACATCAGCATGGTAGAAATTAAAATCCCTACACAAGGGAGAACATTTTTGGTATTGTAGAAACCTCATTATGGGAGGCAAATCTACAACAGGACTCAATCAACTTTCAAGATGAACTTAAATTTTGAAACAAGATGTGACTTTTTAAGTGAGGGTAATTGACAATCAGACCAGATTTCCAAGGGATGTTTAAATTTATCACCTAACATCTTTAAAACAAAATTGTCTGTCTTTCTAAAATAAGCACTCCTTTTTAACCACCAAGCTATTGAGTTCTGTTACACTGTAGGGAAAAATAATTATCTTCAATGTGGAAGCAACAAGCAAAAATATTGATTTTTGCTGGACAGTTCAGTCTAGTGATTTCTTGTGAGTGACATGATTAGAGCAGCCTTTTCTAGGACTATTAATAATATTCTATAGAAAATGCATGTAGCTGGCCTACTATGGACTACAGGGCACTAATGGCTATGGAGGTCCTCAGTCAGTCCTTTGCACCTTTGGACAACATTGCATGATGGCTTATGCAGTAAACCTGAAGTGTTTGTCAAGATGTTGCAGAAGACACAGCCCTCCAGCGCATTGGAAATGGCAGAAGAAATCTTCATTTCTGCTGGGTTCATCAAACAAGGTCCTTGCTGTTGTAAAGCAGTATCTCCTAAAAGGCAAGACATCCTTCATAAAGACCCTCTCCAGAGAGCAAAAGTCAATTTATTTCTGCTGTTTATTCTGCTCTTACTACTATTATGCTGTTCCATGGTTGGAATATACTGACCACACAAAATTTTTGGCTCTTGCCTTTTTCTGGGAAAAGATGGAGTAATACTACAGTTAGTTTGCTAGATAAACCAGAATTTTCTCTTTGCACCAGTTATAGCTACTAGTCTTCTGCACCTTTCAAAGCTGCTATCATAATGCAAACTGGACTTCTTACTTCTGGTGTTTGGGCTTTATTTTGTCATGGTTTTATAATAATAATTTCAGGGCCAGGGCCAGGGCCAGACAAACTACTGAGGTTGCTGATCAGGCCTTTACAGATTATTTCTTAGATCCTCACTTAATAAGCACCAAAAAGTAGTTTCTTGTTATCTTCTTTGCTGGTCTGTACTGCAGACAAGGAACTCAGATGAGTAATCTCTATGACAGGTGAGAGTGGCCACTTGAGAAAACAGGCTGTAGGCCTAGCAACCCTGAAAGCAAAGCATCCTAGCCTTGTGTGAAACCATGGATTCATCAGAATTCAACAATTTATAGTTATTTGATTTTATACAGTCAGTCAAATGATGGAAAAATTTTATTTCTCGTGCAATAGATTCTTGGGGGTTTTAGATTAGAATAGGAAAGAAGCCTTCTGACCCTAATGGATTATTACTCAAAAATGAATCATTGTTGGATCTACATATACTCTTTCAAAGACATCCTAAACTTTTGATGCAATATATGTCACTGAAACAATTTTCCTTTCCGGTCAGGGATAGTTGGCTCTAACTGGAGACCTTCAAATTCAGCTTATTGGTTAACAATTTCTATTATTAGCAAATGTTTTTTATTAAAGGGAAAGAAACGTCAAACTTTTCATAATCTTCATTTTTCTAATGCCTAACTTTTTCTCTGAGAATGAGTTGGAATGTATTTGGTTTTTTTCCTAGGAATACAGATAAAGTATTTCCAAGCATCTGATTTAATGTCACCAAATTGGTTATTTTTTAATAATAAGTTTAGTTTCCATTTCATATGCAAATAAATGAAAAAGCTGACTTAAAAATGTGAGACAAATAGTCAGTTGGAGGATAGGAAAAGATTTATCTGCCTGACTCCATTTAGCAGGAGAAACAGTTTAATACTTAACTGTGCATTTTTGTGAGACATTTGTTATTCTAGAAATTAAACACTTAAAATAAGCACTATATATGTCTTCACTGAATCTTAATTTAATCTTCACCATTTGATGACATGTCAGACCTCATCAATTTTACACCTTTTTTCCCCTGGAATAAGTTTTCATTTACCAATTTCAATCCAATTACTCTTGCTCTCCCATTTCATTAAGCTTTGTAAATGTGATCCCACAATGCTGCTGTTAACGACTGCTAGCAAGACCTCATAAATATATTTTATAATTGATGGATGTTACATAACAAATGAATACCTTAAAAATCATGCTGAAAGGCATTAGAGCAGCATTAGTCCTGTTGGAGGAAAAAGTGAAAACCTCCCTCTCCACATCTGGAAATAAATTCAGTTCGACAGTGTTTTCGCTTGTTGTTAAAAGTTCTGTGTTTGCCTGTTGTGCTTGATAAGTTATTAGAGATGACAGATGGCATTTGACTGAAATTTACAGTCAGTTACATATTCTGAACTCATGCAGAAATTCAGAATTTTGCTGAAGCAGACTGAAAGTTAGCCTAAAAAACCCAAGAAAACATAAAATTTAGATATTGTATGTAATGTTACAAATTTGTTCACTGAAACCCAGAAGAGGTCAAAATGTACAGTGATGAGCACATGTGCTAGTATTTGGAAAGCCCAGGTGGAACAGGAATACAGCTTCCTCAAGAATGATCACGGTTCAGCTGCACACTCAGTTGCTATAGATATGCCACAGGAGGGTGGCTTCTGCCAGATTGGTGAATATGCATTTTCACGTTTGACTAAGTGGATTTACAGCAACCAGTTGGCTTGAAAACAGCTCAGGGAGAGGATTAATATAAATAGGTAGAATCATAAAATGGTTTGGGTTGAAAGAGACCTTAAAGATCATCTCGCTCCAACCCCCCTGCCATGGGCAGAGATGTCACCCACTAGATTAGATTGCTCAAAGCCCATTCAGTCTGACCTTGAAGACCTCCAAGCATCCACAGCTTCTCTGGGAAACCTGTTCTAGTGCCTCACTACCCTCTGAGTACAGAATTTCTTCTTAATATCTAATCTAAATCCCTCTTCTTTCTGTTTAAAACTGTTCCATCTTGTCCTATCACTGCTTGCCCATGTCAAAAGTCTGTCCTTCTCTTTTTTTTTTAAGCTCCCTTTAAGTACTGAAAGGCCACAGTGAGGTCTCCCCAGAAAAGCATGGCATGTAGTGTAAGCTACTTTCACTCCGTGGAGTGAAAGAGGTGACTTTTGTATATAATGTTTAATTAACTGTATAATCTGGAAAATCTTCAGCCACACTTTCTATGTCTACAGTAAAGTTGTAAATTTAGTTCCTGACATGAGTGAATCTGGGCGTGAAGGGCTGGAAGGGATCTTTGAGGACCATTTAGTCCATCCTCCTGCTCAGAGCAGGGCTAACTTAAAAATTAGATCGGGTTGCTCAGGGTCTTTTGAACACATCCAAGAATAGAGATTCCACAACCCATTCTAGTGCTTTATCACTTGCATTACAAATGTTTGGTTTCCTTATGTCTAGAGAGAATTTTCCTTCCTGCCAATTGTGGCAATAGCTTCTTATCATGTTGAAGTGTGTCTATGAAAATAGCCTGAATATTTTCTCTGTGGGCCCTCTTTAGACAGTTAAAAACTTGAAACTGCCTCACATGGCAACATTCTCTTCTCCAGGCGAAACAGTATTTCTTTCTTCATTGGCTTTTCCTAATGCATAATATCCTCTAACCCCCTTACCATCATACCAGACCTACTCTGGACTCTTCAGTTTGCAGTCCTCGCTCTTGTAGAAGGACCAAACACTGGACATAACACCTCAGTTGTGAGTCACCAGTGTCAGAGAGCAGCATGATTTCACAAACCCTGCACGTTCTGCTCTTTCTAACATACAGCAGTGCACAGGCACCCTGTATTGTTGCAAGATTGCACTGCTGACTCATGTTCAAGCTGACACCCTCCAGAATGCCCCAACTGCTTCCGCAAATCTACTTTTGATCCATTTGGCTCCAGCCTGTAGTAGTGCATGGGGTTATTTTTTGCCAGACAAAAGACTTGGCATTTCTCTTTGTTGAACCTCTTGAGGTGCATGTGTATGGTTGTCCTGGTCATTGATGAAGATATCAGAGAGCACTACGAAGATAAATGGAATATGAACACGAGCAGTGCCACATCAGTCCCTGAAGGATGACATTCACAACCAGACTCCAACTGGGCTTGCAACCTTTGACCGTGGCTCTCTTCGCCCAAGTGTGTGGCCAGTTTTTCAGTCACTATAATTACCCCATACAATCCATCTCTCCTCAGTTCAGCTACAAGGATGCTGTCAGAGACAGTATTGAAGGTTTTGCTGGAGTCCAGGAGTACTGCTTTCTCCTCACTCACAAAGCCAGGCATTTCGTAATAGAAGATAGTCAAGTTGGTCAAGTGTAATTTTCTTTGATAAACCCTTGCTGGCTATTCCCAGTCACCTTGTATTTCATGATGAAAAACGGCTTCTAGAAAAGATGTACCCTTCCAGACCCTGAATTTAGGATGAAAAGCATCCTCCTCATTGTTTTGTTGGGGTTTTTTTGATATTGACATGGCATTCGGCTTTTTCCAGTATGCAGAAGCATACTGAAATTGCTACAAGCTTATCAAATGTCTTTCAATTACTTCAGCCAGTTCCTTTGACATCCTTGGTTACCTTCTGATATGCCTTGATGGACTTGTATGTCCAACTTACTTAAGTAGCCCTGGTTTTTTCTTACTCTGCTTTGGATAATACCTGTCTCCCTTAAATTCTTCTGTAATCAGTAGAGATCAGGAAGGCTTGTAAGCAATAAAGACCAAAGCAAGGAAGGTGTTGCTACCTAAATTTTTCCCATGTCCTTCAGCACAAGATGGCCTGTTCCAGTAAGAACCAAAAATATTTGTTGAATCTTGATTTTGCTACCAATATATCTATAGAAGCTTTTCTTGTTCATGTTTCAGATTTCATTCCACTCAGCCATAACCTCAGCCAAGTTTTAACCTTCTTAATTCTATCTCTGCTTTCTGTATTGCCTTCTTGCTTGCCTGTTCCTGCCTTCATCTCTTGAGCATTTGTTTTTAGCAGTTTAACTAAACTTTTTGCTCAGCCAGCCCTTTGCCTGGCATGCACGCACATGTTCATGGCTACTCAGGTCTGAGTGGATAGTTCTTGTCCTTGGAGGATGATGTCCTTAAGGACTGGCCAGCTCTCCATGGCTCCTTTGTCTTCTACGGGATTGTCCCTGCCAGTTCCCTGAACAATCCAAAAAGTCCAGGGCTGTTTTCAACTGATTGGCATGTTTAGCTCTCTCCAGATCTTAAACTCTACCATCTACATCCAGTTCTACCTTAAGCGTGAGTAGCAGCTCCATAAATACGGGCTCCATCCCTAGTCCAGCACCTGTATTAAAAAATATTGTCTCTGATCATCTCCAGAAATCTGGATTTCTTCTAGGGGCTGTGAGACAAAGCCTGGGATCATGAGACTTGTCCACCTCCTTTTCTTGGCCCCTGACCTATAGCATCACAACCTGTTCCCAACCATAGGGAAAAGTCTATGTATTCAAGACACTTCTTTGTATAGATGGCTAATGGCCCTTCTTGTCTTTGCCTGAATTTCCTCAACAACCTGCTGAAACCAGACTTCCCTAAGACTGAAAGACAGCATTCTTCATTATACATTTTATGCACATTTTCTCTGCATTTTGCCAAAAAATCTTAATTTGAACCATTAGACAAACTAATGTTTGTCTAAAATAAATTCAGAACACATTCCTCATTTTTATCCCTACTCTCTGGCACGCACATCATTTGGAAAGCAGGATGTAAGCACAGGGGCACATGTGTTGCCTGTCAGATGTTACATTGCTCATAGTGCAAAATTCACCTCTGATAAATCTTCACGGCAGTCAGCAACTACATCACTCAAGGCCCTCTGTGAAAAGCCTCAGTTGCAGTCAATCCACAGAATTGCTCCAGGTATTCCATCTTTGCAGAAGGTTTGTCTCTGTGTGTTTCCTTGATTTATTTTCACCCTGCACGGAAAATCTCCAATACATCATTTACCATGAAACTGGCTGTTACAAGAGATGAGATTATGAAGAATAATTGCTAACAGAGGTAAGCTGCTTAAAAATCATTAATGCAGCTCAGTGAAAATGGTTATTAACCTTCCCTTGAGAACCGTGATCTATATTTAAGGTCCGTGGTTTTTTTCCTACAAGTTTTCATTCTTTACTTTTATTTCTGTATTCGTTCTCAGCACCAAAGGTGATACTTGAAGATTTGTCTGGTGGTGTTGCTTCAGGCTTTAGCTGTCAAACAATTTTAAGGGATTATGTGTCGATAACAGGAGCAATACTGTTTCCAAAGGTCTAATAAATCAGAGCAGCTGTCCTCTGCCAGGGCGTCCAGTGTGCTCCTGCACACAGACTGAGAGACCTAACACACCTGCACACCAAGAAAGGGGTGGCTTTAAGTCCTTGAGCTGCTCTAATGACATCAAATAGACCGTTTACTACTGACTGAACATTCTGTGATTGTTTCTGATGAATAATTACTATTAGAACAACCCAGGGTCTTTCATGGAAATGAGTTTCCTGCCTGTCATATAAATAGAACAGCCATAGCATAACTTTCCCAACCCCTAATATAAACTAATCTACTTTTTAATGTTGAAACAAATATTTTTATTCACTTCTTCCCAAGTATATGTTATGGATTAGTCAAAAGTTCTATTAAACAATAAGAAAAGTAACATGCTCTTTGGCAATTTTTATTTATTTTTCTTGCTTTCAACTCCAATTTGCTGTACACATAAACACACGATCTTTAACTGTTTTAACAACAGATATTTAAGATCTATTCCCATGATTTTGGAGCCATCGCAAAACATAATTTCATCGAGAAATAATTTAATTTCTATACCTCAATAGCTGAAATTTAGTTAGAATGGACAAAAAAACCCAAAACACCATACTTTGTACTTTTCAGTCTCACTTTCCTCCAGATTTGCAAAGCACTCAAATCCTTCCAGCCAATATTTAATTCTGAAAGTAAACACTTATATGGACATGTGAAAGTGGAATTTAAGGTAATAATTTTTAAAATTTGGTTTCTGTTAAATCACTCAGCTCGTTTAAGATATAATACATGTTGAATGAAGGTCATATTATTAGAATCAAAGATGAAAACATATCAAAGTAACCTGAGGAAAAAACTCCTATTATCCTGGATAATCCTAAAGAAAATAAAAAATTGTCCTTTTCTGAAAATAATATTTTGCCAGATTTTGGCAGCTTCCAGAATGTTAATTGTAAAGCAATGGAGACTTACCTAATAATGTCTACTACACAATATTTGAATTAAGGCTTTGACAGGATTTATACATGGATATGTCACATGAATCTGTGCATCTGTGACCCCAACCATAACTAATGCATTTGCCTATCTACACAGTATTGTGGGAATATTGTAGACAGGAAATTAGAGTATTATAATTTCTGTTAAAAGGCTCTTGGGAATATTTTTTTAAGAGACATTGTGAAGAAGTGCATCTAAAAAGACATCTGTTATAACATCCCACAAGGTCCATGAATCTGTACCGTAGTAAACTGTATCAAGTTATCTCCTTTCGATAGACAATCAGTACACCTGAGAGCCAGCCTTTCCTGACAGGGCCATTTCATCTGATAGAGTATCAAATGGCTTGTTGATTATTCTGACTTCAAAGGCCAACGGTGCTGATATCTTCAAGGTGGTCTGTAATGCCTGAGTGATGAGGCCACCTGTCAATGGGACTGCAAAATTAAAGAGAATCTGTTGGGAAATGGAGGGTAAACTTCCTCTCCCTCAGATTAGCCTGATTAGCCTTGAACAATTTAACTTCTACAAATCAGTTTTGTAGCTATGGGAAAATTATTTATCAATGGCTACTTTTTTCTTGGGGCAGGGAGGGGGAAGTTGTTTATGGTGAGTAGTTCTGTAAAATGTGCTCACCTACTTCAGAATCAGTTTTCCATTCACTGGGTTACAAAATAAAGACAATTCCTCTACAGTTCTATCAATATTTGCAGTGGTGATTTTTTTTTTTTTGAATGGCAGAAATAACTATTCCACTGCAGTCTTGTTCTCTTAGCTTGTTTTAATGAAAATGTTCTATTGAGAATAGCAGAATGTCAAGAACTAAGTAAAACAAAAAGGTTCCATTTATTTAATGATAAGCTCATGAACAGCAATAATTTCTTAGCTAACAACTACATTATTATCTGTTAGGAAGAGGAACAACATTTGGCATTTGAGGAGGAAGATAAAAGGAGAGATAGGCTTCTCTCTTCTCATTAAAAGACCTTCTCTCTTCTCATTAAAATAGGGAAGAAGAAGCTGTTAAAGACCTCTAAGTCATTTATGAAATTGGTGATTATGTATTGCAATGTGGAACATGTTTCTGCTTTTCTTTGCCGGTAATCATAAGTAAAGCAGGAAGCTGCAAGTGGAATCTCAGTGTGAGTGTGTTAATACAACTCACTGATGTTTAGGCTGTCCCACAGCCTGCTCACTGCCGCTCCTCTGCAAGGAACCAAGGGTCCCTGTCCCAGTCAGGAGGAGTGCACCCAGTCCATGACTGAAATGGAGGCATCTCCATTGCCGGACAAGTACCTCTCTGGGCACTTGTTTGGAGTGCAGTCATGTCAGGTCAACCACTGAGGTGGCCTAAATATTGTTTTAATGACAGTCATGTGCTAGAAAAGGAGATTATCATGTTGGGCCTTCCAGTGTCTCCTCCTCAATCCACCATTTCAGGAAGTTTAGACAGATCTGCTGTTAAGTCATAATAGCTGTTATAAATGACGCAGATCCAATATGGAAATGAGTTATTAAAAATTTATTGAGAACTATAAAGAATCGGCAAAGCAAAAGGAGCAGTACTGGGAGCTTGGCACAATGCCAGAGGCTCGATGATAAAATAGTGGTCCTGCCTTTTATATCCCTGGGATTGCATCAGCCTTATTTATTTAGATGTATATGTATGCATCAGCATATATATATAAATATGCATCAGCGTGTTTATTTACAGTTTTGCATAGCCTCGCCCCATGTTACTCTTCTAGGTGCCGGTGCAGTTCCATCACTGTGGTCATCGGAGTCCTCACTGGATGGAATCCCACTCCTCTTATGGCTGTGTCTTCAAAGTTTGGCTAGCAACAGCTCATCCCTTTGCAAACTTACAAGACTAACATTACAGCACACAAATCATACAACCCTTGTAAAAGCCAACCTCACAACCAGACTATTATAACAATCACTAAACAGTTTTAACATGTACCATTATCTCAACATTTTCCAAAACCAACTTTACAATATTCAATATCAACTCATACAATATTCAGTGAAAGCCAGCTTCACCAACTGGTTTCTCTCAATAGCCACGGTCACAGGAAAAGAAACACTGTGTAGCCACTCAGGGCAATCTTTGCCCCTGTAAATATTTAGGTCCATATATAGGAGCTGATTTTAACAAGCCATCCATCAGAAACGGAGTCCTCATCTGCCTATGAGATGTTTTTCTCTGAATCATAATCCTTTGCAGGATCTAAATAATTATAAAGGGGGTAGAACACAGAAGAACAGTGTTGACACAAAAATAAACACACAAATTTGTCTTTAATATATTTTGGCTGAAATGTTGTAGGATTATTTTTAAAAGTTTCTTGCTTAGTTTCACACAGGTGTTACGTGGTGTGATTGCCTCCAGCAGCAGCAGAGCCCTGCCCTGTTGTGTTGAGCCCACCTTGGGCACAGCGCGTGTACCCAAGGGTGTAGTGATGATGAAGGGCTCACACTACGCAGTGACCCCAGCTCTGCACTGGCAGCCAGTCCCACGGCTCAGGCTTGCTGCTCATGTGGCCCCATGGGAAGTCCATGCTGGAGCAGGCTCCTGATAGGATCTGTGGCTCCATGGAGACAGGAACCCAGGCTGGAGCAGATTTGCTGGCAAGATTTGTGACCCCGCAGGGGACCAATTGCTGAAGCAGTCTGTTCCTGAAGGACTGCACCCCAGGGAAAAAAAGGACCCACCCTCCAGCACTTTGTCAAGAGCTGTGGCCTGTGGGAAGGACTCAGGTTAGAAAAATTGGTGGAGAACTGTCTCCCATGGAAGGGACCCCATGCTGGATTAGAGGAAGAGTGTGAGGAGTCCTCCCCTGAGGAGGAAGCAGCGGCAGAGACAGTGTGTGATGAACTGACCACAACCCCCATTCCATACTACTGCATGGAGGAGGTAGGGAATTTGAGAGTGAAGCTAAGCATGGGAAGAATGGAGGAAGATGTTTTTAAAATAATTTTTATTTCTCATTATTGTATTCTGTTTTGATTGGTAATAAACTAATTTCCCCAAGTCAATTCCTCTTTGCTTGTGACAATGACTGGTGAGTGATGTCTCCTTATCTCAACCCACAAGCCTTTTGTTATAGTTTGTCTTCCCTGTCCAGCTGAGGAAGGTCATGATAGAGCAGCTTCGGTGGGATCCTGGCATCCAGCCAGGGTCAACGCTGTATTCCAGTAAATGCTGAGAAATGTGCAAAACTAATAACCTCCAGGTTCAAAAGTGAATTTTCTGTAGATATTCATGACTGAGCTGGAATTTATCAACCCTGATAAAGTCCTGACAGTAATGTTTAATTTATCAAGTGGCTGGCATTTTTTTAGTTAATCACCTTTACTGTGCTATTACTTAGACCCGCAGGACCTTTTAAATTTATCAAAAGAATTGCCATTTTAATCTGGAGCTTGTCTATATGTTAACATCACTCCTTAGCAGGCTCCTTTGATTGAGCTGAAAGCAGAGTTTGTGTATTATTGATTTATTTACATGCCTAGTTTTAGAATACACAAAGCAGCGAATATGAAGAACAGCGGGAAAGCATTATCAATATGCACATGTGGCTTTGAAGAAAGACATTTGTGCTTCTTCATTTAGCCCTAATAGGAAAATTGAGTCTAAACTGTGTCAGCCACAACCTGCTGTTAGAACAAATGGTTCTCTTGAGACAGCTAGTGAGGCCTGTTTTCTTCTAGATTTTGATTTACTTGTTATCAAAGAAATCTGATAGACATGTTTATGGGGTCTCTGTCGTACGTGTATGCTCCTGTGACTGATAAGCTACGTTGCAAACTGCTCCTCACTTGGGCCACTTATCAGGCCTTGCCCCTCTACCTGCGTATAGTATTTGCAGGAACTTAATTATTGAAAGAGTATTGTTCTTTTGCCAGGTTTGGCTGAAATGAAGCAGCAGGTGCAGAAGCTACTCTGCAAAGGAGAGAGAGAGAGAAATATAGATCTAAATACACATTCACACAGAGACACGGTGATTCCATAAGACTGACTCCGATGGGAAAGGAGCCTAAAATGACTTGAGACTTTTCTTTTACAGCACTAATAAACAAATCTAGAGAGGAAGATTGAAACAAACTCAGCAATCATTTAGCATAGCTGTTGATGTAGAAAGTCATAGAAGCAAAAAGAAGAGATATACTCCTTTTTGACTTTTGATACTCACTTTCTTATGAGCAGGGCACCAATGCTCAAAGTAGTTGGCACATGTTAATATCTGTCTTGTTATGGGACAATGTGCCCTGCTAACCATGAAAACTTAACCCCTCCTCAAAGTAATTCTGCTACTTTCTGTCTCGGCCACAAACAATGAGAGAATTGCAGTGTCATTTGTTCACACATGGATGGTATGTTGCTGTTTGGGATTCTTCTGCAAAGTTCATGAATTAGTTCAATTAACTGTCTCTCAACAGTTAATTAACAGTGGAGCTGTAAAGAAGGTTTTCACAATATGGCACCTATCAGGCAAAGCAAGAGTAAGTCCTCCAGATGTCACCTCTAAGAGACAGAGCTTCTGCTCCTCTGGCACACAAATGGGTACATGCAAGGCCACAAGTGCAAACGTGTGTGGACAGTAATTTATGGGACACTGATAAATCAGCAACGGCACCAACACAGCTGATTTTCTACTTCCAGCAGTGGGCAGAGGAAGGCATAGAGTTTCTTCTTAACACTGTACAGCAGATTTTCCAGAGGAGGTGACCTTCCCACATGAATTAAAGCTACTGGAAATAACTCCCTACATACGGTCTGTACAAACCACACACAGCTGTCCTGTGGCACTTTCTGTATTTGATACTGAACATACTTGATTTAGAATTTAGGTTTGCACTTCTAGCATGGAAAATCAACTTCTTTCATGTTTTTCAGTAGTCTTGGAATATTATTTTCATTAGTGATCTTTTTTCTTTTCAGAAAGATATCAGAAAAAAAGGGCTTACAGATAGCATTTTGATTCCTCCTGCATACTGTAATCCTCTTTCAGGAATGGCTACAAACTTTTGGTGCTAAAACAGCATCTGAATTACCTGAAAAAAAAGTAAAGGATTATCTTAATCTATGTTGAATGGCCCAGAGCATGAAAGGATGCATTTCCTATGTAATGAGAAAGTTAATTATTTTTGTGTGGATGTTGGCCCTACTTTCTGAAGATACGTTGTCTTCCAACGTATCATCTCAAGCTGAAAACCATCTTTAAATGACACTTATCCTGCATGGAGAAGAAAGACTGTCATTTCTTCTTCTTTCTAGTTTTGCTCTTGTGGTTCCAAAAGCATTCTTCATGTGTGCCTATTTTTCTTTCTGATTTTACTAAGAAACTCCTAAAAATAACACTCTAAAATCAAAGTTGATTTTGTTATTTGCATAAATAGTATATTAAGCTTACTATTCTTTATCTGGCTCCCTTTTAATTATTTTTCATTCTTTAAATTTTGGAAAGACGACATTGCTTTCTAGCTATTGTTATTTTTAATTCTGGTGTCCTACTTCCTTTTACTTTCCAAACAAAATAGTCATAGCATATTTAATCTTTCCTCATATTGAGGTCTCTCCAGTTCCCATGACTTTAATTATTTTTGTTACTTTTTCTTTGGATATAATCTGCATATTAGGCTTAAACTCTAAAAAATCAGTCATTGCCTCACTAACCTCTGCTCAGTTTCCAGTCCTTCTTCAGATGCTTTCTCACACTTCATGAGGTCAAATCTGGCTGCAAAAAGTTCAGAGGAAGATTCTCCAAGCAGAGCTTCTCTTTTTATCATATTAACCTTCTTTTACCGCAGCTGAGAAACATATTCCATCCTCATGTACCTACTCTTCCAACCCATTCACTTCCCTTTTTTATCTCTGCATTCCACTCTTTACTCAGCAATGTACAGGGAGTGCTACTATTTTTAGCTCCTTAATACATCATTTAACATTTGCTCACATTGAAACTCATCAACTATTTCTTCAACCATTCCCTTAATGCGTTTAAATATCACAGAGAACGATCTATACCACTTAAAATATTAGTGTTATTTAAGATTTTGCTTTCATCAGTAGTTTGTCAGTGTATAGAATGATCTTTAGGATCAGCTGCTGAAACCTTTGCCCTGACTAATACAGTGATAGTATTAGTGAGATGGGCTCAGAAATGTATTGGCTGATAGTTAACTAACAGGAGATATCTGATGCAAATTAAAGAAATAGCAATTAGCTCAATCGTGAAAAAGAAATGCATCTGAAATTTATTATAACCACAGAAATGAGCTGGTTATACTTCCAGTTCTAGCTTTATAGTTTCATCCCACAAAGTTTCTCATCAGGTTATTGAGACACAAGCTGAAGTAACTCTGGTTAGTTGGTTGACCAAGAGGATTAAAGTTGTATCCATCTGTATGTAAAGTGGTAAGCTCAGAAGGTGAATGCTCTATAGGGGAAATTTCAAGTAAAGAACTGGGGGGTATGTATGCATGTATGTATCGAAATATCTACATGTACACAAAGTAATTTCTTTTTCTCCATCCCAGAACTCTATCTTTACACACTGCTGCTTTGATTTGTATGGTGCAAAGCAGTTTCTTGTGAAGAATACACTCCAACACAGCTCTTTTCTAACAGCAATACATATGAGCATCTTTCTTTCAGTCCCTTCTAAGTCGATGCAGAATGTCACATAGGTGGTGCAATGCAGAATTCATTGTGCTTGCTCCAGGTCACTTGCTCCCAGATTTGTTCCAGCTCTCTGAACAAGGTGCTTGATTTTCAGAGGAGACACAGACACCTGTGGACAGGTATGAAGATTATAACCCTTCAGGCTATATGAAACCAGTGTTTCATCTGGGAAAACACTGAGCAGCATTTTAAATCTCACTATCTTCCAATAAAACTTGTTCTCTATTTGTGATCCTGGTACAAAATCTTTTCTTCACTTATTTTTGTAATTGAACACAACAATACAATAGTTATTTTTAAAAATGAGCAGGTGAGAAAAGATTAATGGACACAGCTGTTAATTAATATTCTAGCTACTGAGGCCATCATATGAGCTGTGAGTGGTCCAGAGCTTCAGATTCACCTTCTTCAGCTCTCATACATCTCCCTGAAATGTTCCCTGAATCCAGAGACTCTTTTGAACTGCACACCTTCTGTTTCCTGTGTCCACTGCATAGGAAATACTTTTCTGGCCAAACCAAACTCATAAGAGAAAGAGTGCATATTCCACCTAAAAGGAGTGGAAATCATCTGAACTTTTGTAGGGAGATTTAACATAAAATGCAGAACTAATCCCCAAATAGCTGTAAGAGAAGGTGGACCCACAAGCAGGACTTCTCTACTATGCACATGCTGAGTGACCTAACCACTAATTGGTGAGATCATAAGAGATCTCTTTGCCTCTGAGAAGGCAGATATCTTTGCCTCTATAAATTCTAATGGAAGAGGAACAGCCAAATTTCCTACAATACATGCAGTGACCTCACAGCTAGACTTTCTTCTGTAGAACCTTGGAATATTCTGTCATTAAAGACAATAGAATCTGCGTGACTGCTGTGGTCTTGAAAAAAAGAGAATTTCTTCCTTTCCAGCTAACCAATATTTTTTTTAAAAAATCAGTAATTGCTACAATACTTCAGGCAAAACTTTCATTCATTAAATATACTTAGAAAACTTTTACTGGTTTGACTTCTTGAAAGGCATTAAGCCGATAAGCTCCTGTTTATAAGTGTCTACTGAGCATCAGTAAGTAATTGGAGCAGTGATACCTGAGGAAGTTTTGAGCATCAGAGTGAGAACATGGAGAACTTGAGCAGAACTGCAGAGCAGTAGGGTCAGTACTGAAAGGTCTTTAAGGCAGAGCTATTTCCAAGACTAGGGTTTTGAACACGTGATTTTGAGGAATATGTAGCTACATGTTGCTCAAATCCTTCTTTAGGTAACTACTTGCTTTTCTGACTCAGAACAAAAATGGTTGTACTGAAACATGTCTGGCTTTTGAGTGTGAAAAATAAATGTTTTCCTTTGGCAAATGCTATTAAATTATTTGCCACATAATTGCTCACCTGTAGTTCCACATAGGGTAGAACAGTCTTTTATTCCCTAGGACCCTCGAGATTTCTAATGTAGCCACTTTTTACCTCACCTTCCCATCCCGATTTATCTTCACGATAATTTAAAAGATCACCCAATGTACTCCATCTACATTAACAACTTCATGTTAATAAATAAAAATCTATTTTCCAAAACCCAAGTAAAATTACCAAACATTCCCATGCAACTCTCACAGAGCTGGATTCAGGGCTGACTATTGCAAATTGATTAGAAGACTCTTAGTGGTTATTAAATCCCGAACAAAGCACATATTGATTTAAATAACAGCTTGAATTTTGAAGGCTGTATGCATGAAAACAAATACAGTATGCCATGATGCAGAAATGCAGGGCAATTAATATCATGACCTAGGAGAGTAAAATCTACCTTGAAATAGCCAAATGTATAAGCACTACTAAATCAAGGCCTTTCTTTTCCTGCCTTTGTCTTTCCTATGTTTAGTTTCACAGTAAATGAAAGGGGCTATTTGAAGTGAGGGAGAGAAGAAGATAGGTCTGTGACCTCTAGATAGACCATGGAGATCAAAGGCAGTCTCCATATGTGTTAGATATTATCTTTTTGAGGCAAGTGGGCATGATGTTTTGTGATGCAGCAGTGTGGAAACACACAAATAACCTGGTTAGTGACCGCTGAGAGAAGAATGATTGACATTGTGTTGGAAAAGCAGTAGTAAAACCATGAAAAAGAGATTTAGTTTTAGTTTACAGAAGGGTCCTTCAAAGCTCTGTAGTGCTCAAAAACTGGCGTAACAGAAAATTCCTAAGCTTACGTAAATATCATAATTTATATGTTAAAAAGAATAGGTTGCTACAACTAACAAAATTCGAAAGGCAATGTCCCCTATAAATCTGTTAGTTTAAGGTCTCTATCGAACTACAGTTTCAGCACATAGATCTTTTTGTCAGTTCATTTTTTTCCTTTGAAATACATGCACAATTTGGTCTGTATCTACTTGAGGGCAGTTTACTTGTTACATTACAAAATGAACACTGTCAGTAAAAAATGACAGAACTACTGGGAAAAACATGATTTTTTGGTCAAAACAGTGTATCAATACAACAAAGCAACTACCCCATTGCTGTCAACACAGAAAAACATTCTAGTGTGGGCATCGTGTTAGGCACATATGTGCCACTGCATGGAGATGTCAGTAGAGTAAGGGCTTTTCCTACACGACCCTCTAGCTCAATCAAATGACCAACACATTTAATGTGTCCCTATTGACTTCTCCTCTCTGAGTAAGGGTACATAGTAGCATTATTACTTCAGAAAGACCATGAAAATTCCTTTGTGTAGTCTTCCAAATCCACACTGAAAGGAGTGAAGTAAAAGTGAAAAGGATTACTGCAAAGGATATTCTATTAGGCTAAAAACTTTGACAATTGCTCAGGAAGCCATGCTGCAAAAGAAAACCTCTTTGTTTTTGTTCTGATTGCCAAGTATGTTAAGAGGAGAATGTTGTCAAATAGCTGAATATCATCAAAATCAGCTTAAGAAGCCTTAATGCCTCCCTGTCTGCACAATGTCAGTCACCAGTCTGCGCTTTTGAAGTTCCCCAGTTCAAGAGCAAACATAACCCAAGGTGAATATGGTTACAGCCCCAAAGTTGAACTTGACCTTTAAGTAACTCTTTCACTTTTCCCTGCTCTCCTTCCAATTTATCATTCACTTTGCAAAGCTGGAAAATGCATTGTACCTTTTTGCCTTCAACATGATTTTTGTTGGTGCTATTCTGAACTTTCATTTTAATCTTCATGGTTTTTTTCTTTAAAATGTATACTTTTTAATCCAGAACACCAGACACACTGGTTTGATTATCTAGTTTATTATATTTTTGGAATATTCAGGCTGCCCAAGTGCCTTCAAATTCCTCTTTTGTAATCACAGAGAATTCTGAAGTTTCTTTTAAGAATGTATTACAATAGCTGGAAAGTGCATTTCTTTTTAATATCTCTGAAAATGAACATCAAGGTTCTCTTAATAATTCAGAGTGAGATGGAAAATACAGAGTGCTGAAACCATTAATTATGTGGAGTGCAACACATATTCTTTAGTAAATCCAAATATAACAGAGAACAGTTAATAATCTTTTTACACTAAGAGAAGTCCAAGAAAGCCTTGTCATTTTTGATGACTTGAGTTTTAAGAGGTTGCTGCATCCCTATTTTGCAGTGTTCAGCCAAAATTTTTCTGTAGCACATGCCTGAAGAATATGCTTGGCTATACATCAATTCTGCTTTCTGTACCTGTTATACACTTTGGCCAGGTCCTTTTACAAGCAAGAACCACATGCCTGTACAGAAATGCCTAGGCCACAGAGAGGATATGCATTCCCTCCTTAAAGACTATGTGGATGGAATTTAATGGAGTGAACCACACAGAAACTCAGCCTGTAGTCAGTCACTCACTTGCAAAAGAGCAGTAGCATTTTAACAGTTACCGCGTCTCATCAGTTTATTGTAATCCTTCACCTGAGATGATTACATCTCCCTGTGACAGCTCCTCATCTGTGTCAGCACAAAGTCAAAAAGTTTAGATTAATTCATTGCTGAGTGAGATTTGAGCTGACTGATGTTATTTGCACTGAAACAGAGCCAGGCTGTACTTGGCCTTTGCTGGAAGAGTGTTAGTTAACAAATAAAGGATGCAAAGGGCACCTTTAGCACTGAAATTTTGCCTCCTCAAGTCTTATTTTCATGAGAGGTGACAGTGGCTATTTTGAAAAATGACAGGGCTTCAATTATTCCTTGAGAGACCAAGAGTGTCTCCTGAGAGACTTTCAAATACAAATAGACATTGGCAAATCAGGCCTTGGTACCTGTCCAAAGTTTAAATAGCGGCGAAGATATGACCGCAGTTGTATCCTCTGTCTTGAAAATACCGGACAGAATATTGTGAGGGAGAATGGCCACATACTCCAGCATCAAGTGTTTTAACTAATGCATGGGACACCATAATTCTGCCAAATGTTCACTAGTGGTACAGATACTTCAACTTGTATTGTTCAACGTTTTCCTCTGTTGATTAGTGAGATGCCTCAATGAGCTCCCAAGGGAGGGAGCTCAACAAGCTCTTAGCATCCACCAGGATGATTGTCACAATATAGAAATCCTAGAACTGAAAATCTGGAGTAAACAGTATTCCCCCTCAGTGAAAAAAACCCCAAAACACTTTATACATATATACATATATAATATACCCACATCAGTATTGAGGTTCATTCTGTGTAATATATTTCTAGGGTACAGACAGAATATGGAATTATTTTCATTAAATGCCACATAAGGACAATTTCACCTTCTGTGAAAATATTTACAGTATACCCATTCAAATTTTACAAGCCGCAATAAATAGCCCACAGAACAACAAAGTGTGAACACACACAGCAGCTGGTCTTTAGACTCGTGAAGAAATAGACTCTGCAGAGTCAGTTATACAGGAAAGACTACAATAAAATAAAGAAAAAAGTCCCTAGCTATTACAAAGTTTCTTTTTTTCAGCAGAAGCAGCTGCTGATTTTTTAACCAGGAGCATGATGCTTCAAATTCATTAGTAAAGTCAGTCTTGCACTTAACAATAAAATTGATGTGCAGCCTATTATCAAGACAGTCAATAATCAATTTTCAGAGGAAATTCTCTTGGCATAAGCAGAAATTCTCCTTTTTCCATCATGTTACAATTTTAGAGAATGACAGCCGTGCTCCTAACCTTCATTAAAACACCTTTATTTAAACATCTTCATGTATCTTGTTTGCTGCTGCATATTCAGGACAAATTTTTTCTCTTGAATTGATCCTGGATAACTACACTGAATTTGGATTATTTCAGATTTATGATTAGGTAAGTGTGAGTCTTTAATATCGAGCCCCTATTGACTCTAGGCAAGATGTTGTGCTTAGTTGGCCTTATCAGCAAATGATGTTTAGATTGAGGCAAACAGATAACCGGATACTAAGTTTTCCCATCTTAATGCAACACACGGTTAAATGTTATCAAAGACTTATGCAGAAATGGTGAATAGAAAATCCCAAGCAATGCAAGTCAGCAATTTAAGAACAAGACAGAGGTATGAATGAGCTTTATGTTCTACAGTTTGAAGATGCAAAGGAAAATATTAGGGTGGAGAAATGAAAGAAATTATGAGAATGGGTCTCAAATTACCACACTGGCACTTGAAAAACTGCTTAATAATTTGGTGTTATCATCCCTCTCATATTCTTCACATTTTGGTCCTTTCTTCAGCACTTTTGTACATGTATTTATTTAAGGAAGCTCATGCAGGTCAAGTCTGAAACACAACATGTTCCAGTCTGTCTCTAAGATAAATTGCTATGTGGAGTTGTAGCCTGAGCAGTCTAACAGTGACAGGGAAAATCTTCTGGCCCTCGTTTGGTGGCCCTCTAAGCCCTGCAGAGAGGAGGGAGTGTGAAGCTGCTTGCACTTAGCACAGGCAGTAGCCAGCATGTTTGCAATGAGATTGCAAGCTAACTCTGAGTTGACAGTCCCCCTACCACCGTTCTACAGTCCATAGCACTGCTAGCAAGGGTCATTCACCCTTGCTTTGTAGCTCACTAGAGATCTAAATAAACAAATATAATTCCTGCTACATAAACAAATCAACAAAAACAAAGTATTTAAAAGATGACAACACATTCTGCAAATAATTCTTATGGCTGTAATACACTTCACCTCCTCCACCCCACTGCATTTCCCTCATGTCTCTGTTTTTTAATCCTCTGGTCACTCTGGAAAACCTGTCTTTTTTTCTTTGCTGGGGGAGAGTGTTAAAATTTGGTGGAATTTTTTTACAATTTTGTCTATTTTGGCAATAGTTTACTCTCTTCAGAGAAATGGTTATTTATCGAAGCTGGTTTGATAGTCTTTTCTCTGCATCTAAGGCATCCCAGTAGTTTATAAACAAGGTAAACATGCCGGGGCATCAGGATATAAAGAGGTAGAAATCTGCTCTAGCCACAATAAACTCTTACTTTTAAATAGCTTCTCCCTCTGAGTCTTCTTTCACAGATGCTCTCCTATGAAAACACTGCAGTTTGGCAAACCTGCATTCTTCGACAAGCCCTTAATTAACAGAGAGTTAGGCATGTCCTTTCCCAAAGCCTGGAATGCAGTATTATTGGCCTGCCACACAAAGTCATCACATAACTTAATGAGCCATTGGCACTTTAATTTTATAACACACTTCCCCAATTAAGCTCTCTAGAGCCCAGACTTAAACAGCTGTCCACAGCTGTTGGAAAGTGATTTATCATTGTCAGTCTTTGCAGCCAAAACATTCAAAGGTGCAAGTTTTAAATATCACTCAGCAGATAAACATTTGTCTGTTTTCATCCATTTTAAGGCTGTTTCAATAAACTTTTGTGCATCAATTTATATAGTTTTTGTATCTATTCTATAATATGAAGATTTGTGTTAATTCTGCATTCTCTTCTTGTGTACCCAAGTGTGTCAGGGAATACAGGAAGATATAACCTCTAATAGTGTTTTGCTTCTGTTTCTAAACGTGGACTGAAAAGCTCCAAACTTTCAGTATGCTTGGTCATAAAAAGGCATGCACTCTTGAACACATGTTATGAGCAAACATTTAGACTCTAAACATATGCAAATGAAGTTGTGCTTTAAAGTGCTGACCTTTCCTTTTTGAGGCAATCTTCCAGTCGTGTGATACTGTATTATAAAATAAGCTGTAGAGCTTCCTGAAGAACAAACCTAACAAATGGACTTAAGAATTCCAACAGGCAGGATTCACTACTGAAACTTTCAAAGGGGTGGGCGTTCTGGGTATCTGATTAAACAAATATTCAACTCTTCTCATCCATTTCAATACTGTTGCAATGACATTTTGAACATTAACCTCACTTTTCAGATGTATCTTACCTTTTCAACCTCAAACACAGTTGAAGTTCTGCATTCTTTTATACTATACTTTTGTATAGTTGGTCATATTGATTTGGTATACAACATCTTACTATTTTGGTTAGAGTAGCAGATAAGTGAAAGAGGCTACTTTATCTGGCTACCAGAGTTTAGCACAAATAGAAAAAGGTCTAGTGTTGATTTTCGCAAGTAATTTTATTGGAGCCAGTATTGGTTTTTCTGTAACTTGATGACTTAATCATGACTTAATCCTCCCAATACCGATACCAACATATTGATAGTATGGTGAAGAGTCACACCATCGCTGCATTCTAGTTACGTGACTTTTCTTAAATTAATTGTTTATTGCCTTCAAATTCAGAAAGAACAGAACAAATTTAACTGTGGAAGTAGGCAATACTCACCCTCAGCACTGCCACTACAGTTGAAAGCATTTGTCAATAATGCTTGGGCGGTATGTGGGGTTAGAAATAATGGAAAACTTTTTCCTGTTTTAAACACTGCATGGCAAGAAAAAGCATAGAGGACAGACAACTGGACAGATTTTAAGATCTGCAGAGAGAAGTAAGACTTCTTCCTCGCACGTCTCTAGTATTAGTCAGTCATTCAGTGGCCTGTGTTGAGCTAGTGGGTGGTCTGGTCTCAGTTACTAACTAGGCATTTACCAGTGCCATATTACAGAGGATATCCATAAATGAAAGGTTTTATTCCAACTCATTTATAGTAGAAAAATTTCTCAAATAGTAACTGAAGACATAACTTATACACTTATATTGGCTATACATGGTCAATGAATCAGTGTTTAAAATATAGGACAAGAAGCAGTAGAGTTTTTCCAAAGAAAAACACCTTTAATTCTTAGAGAGCTGGTGATATCAAAAAGAGAGACTTGACACAGGGAAGCCTACTAGCAAAATGTCACAAACAAAGAAAAATCTATTTCAGCAATAACATTTTTTTTCTTTTTCTGAAAAAAAACCCAACACACAGAATGACCCAAGCAGAACCAAAATATTCAGGTCCCACCTGAACTGTCACAAACACATTGCTTGTCTTTGGAGATGGGACAACCTCGGAAGGTGGGGAGGAATTGTCTTATTCCCCATCCACTTTTCAATCAAGAAGACTGGGGAGAGGTGTAAATTTCTTTCTCTCTGATGTCTTTAGGAGGATGCTCTGCATTTCAGAGGATAAAATTAATTTCTACGAGGGATTTCAATAATGAATTATGATCTTGTAAGTTCAGGGATGGATCATTTAATCCATCTGTGATAGCAAAGGAGCTCAGTAGCTACTCTTTAAATTGAGGGCTGAGCAACATGAACTTTCCCTTCATTTGCATTTGCCTCTACACCCCTTATCTGCTAATTTATAGATGCATGCCAGGGCTATGGGAATAATGCACTAGTTAAGACTAAATGTGGAACTCGAGTGTAGCTTTCAACCAGCATTGGTTGGTAGAAGCACATCAGGCTTGTTTTCTACTCTCAAGAGGCCTTCCTGATGCCAAAATTGAGCACACCAAGAAAAATGACCAGTCAGAAATTTTAAAAGAACCAGTCTCAGAAGTAATTTTTTGTATTCAATTACTGCATGACATAGTAAATATCAAAACCAGGAACTGTTTAATAACTAGATGGAACAAATGTACATAACAGAAGTCTGCCAACTCTTCCTAAGTACAACAATGCAGATTCAACTTTCAGCTCAGGAAATCTCCAAGCAGTAAATTGCCAGAATTTCTTTCTTACAGCCGTAAGAAAGGGACCAGTATCATGTGAAGTAACTTTCTATACTGGTGCCATTCCTAAGTATTTGGCTCTGGACCACTTCCAGAAAGCTAGAGGACCCAGTAGCACAGCCATTAGTAAATTTAGCATATCTTTGATGTGATCCACACAGACATTAAGTTCCCACAGACTATCCAGGAAAGCAAAGATACTTATTATTTCAAATGCTCAGCGCATATCCATAAGGTTTTTAGCAAGCTTGTTTCCTCATCTCTCAAGCACTGCTTTCTACAAGATAATTGCCAATATTAAAACTCAAAACTCAAAACTACTTAACTTCCTATACAGGTGTAAAACTCATCTGCAGAGAGAACAAAATTCCTTTCAAGACTGCAAAATATGGCCCTGTACCGTTCTACTTATCTCCAATGCAGGTTCCTTCGGTCTTACCAACATTAACATCAGAGAGACACAGTCTTGTCCGCAATGAAGCAAAAAAAACATACCCAAAAACCACTCTTGTGCCTAAACTTCTGTTCCTGGAAGAAAGCTGAAAAGGCAAAGCAAACATAACATCAGCCAGTCAGGGCACACAGCACATTTCTGGGAACCACTTTACTTACCGCTGGAGTGGCCTGAACAGTGAACTTCATTATGTCCACAGTTGTGTTCCAAGTAGAGAAAAAGTCCTGGTTTGAGCAAGGTTTGTTGTCCTGCTCCCAGGAAAGGGACTATCCAAGGCAAGGCAGGGTGCAGAAGCTGGAATGAGAAAACCTTATTTCTAAAAGAAAGGAGATTTGTTCTGGAAGAAGGCTTTGATAGACAACACTGACAACATTGAATGGCGTAAGGATTGTGATCCTAAGGACTGTGATTGTGGCAGGAGTGGGTGCAATGTGGTGTTCTAGTAAAATGAGCATTGCTTTAAACATATCTCAGGCTAGCCAAAAACTGTCACAGTGAAGGTCAGACTCTATTGAATTTGGTGCCTTTTTAGTATGCTTCACTGCAAAGTTACCATGAAATTTATGGATCTTGGTAGACAAAACTAAAGTAAATCTGCTATGTTTTTTCAGTTTTAAAAACAGTCTTTCCAATAAAATTTTCCTCAGCTGTAGAATTAAGAGGAATCATAGCAGCATTTTATCATACATCCTCCCTTGCAGGTAAAATTAACACAATCCACTGAGAGGAGCAGAATAATACCAAAATTTAATTTTCAGTTCTACTCTGTGTTTTATGATATGTTATCCTTTTTCTTCTTTAGTCAGCTGGCACCTCTGAATGACATTTTCCCACTGAACTATTTTTAGCTGAAGTAAAATCAATATTAGTTTGAAAAACTGGGAAAGGAAAAAAAGACTTCAGCATTTTTAGTTAGCAGATGTTGGAGAGATAGGGGGAAAGTTTTTTGCTAACATAGTGTTTCTCAAGGATAAACAACAATTCAATAACACATTGATCTAAAGCATAATTTGCTGAGGAATTTACAGTATCTTTATCACACCTATTTAAGTTACATGTGGCTGAGGTGAGACACTGCAGCCAACTATTGGTGACTACCCTGTACAGGAGGAAGTTTGCTGTAGTCCTGCGTTTGGTTTTCTACAGTTTTATTCTGGTCCTTCAGGGACAGAGGGACTGAAAACTCTCAGCAGTGAGTGAGTGGATGAATGAGTAATGTAGGAACACAGCTACCACCTTTGTCTTGAGTCAGAGGTGATCACACAGGTAAATACTCTTGCAGCACAGCCCCATAGTGTATGGGCTCTTACATCGTCTTAAATCTGACACATCATTTCCATCTCGGGTGGCTACCTCAGATTTAATTTCTTGCATTTTTTTTTCACTTGAGAAGAAGGATATGATATGATTCTATGATTCTATAATAGAATCCAATGATTTTTGTTCACTTCCAAAGAGTATGGAAAGTCCTTCATCCTTGAAGACAATGGCCAAAGAACAAAGAAATTATTTTTCTGCAGAGAACTCTGTACCTCTTTGAGCCAGGACCTAACCAAAAACTCCTTCTTCAAACGTTTCCTTTGTCAGCCACTTACAGGGCTTGTTCCAGACCTCTTTCCTGGCCTAGTAAGTTTCTCTTCTCTTTGTCATGCACAAAATGTCACACAACTAAATACAGCCATGGTGGCTATATCTTTGGGTTTTGATGCAAAATTCAATAAAACATTAGTTTGCACCCTTGGCTGCATTTTTATGTGGACTGTAACTTTAGTTGTTATTTTTTGTTTCCTCACTAATTAAGGGATTTTGACTGTTTCTTGAATGAGAGATGCACTGCTTGCCTGCTTGAAGAGAAAGAACTTCCTTCAGCCTCTGCTCTTTACCCTCACCTGATAGAAAAGACTACTATGCTTACCTTTTCCAGAGAAAGACAGAAAAAGCCAAGAAAGGATATTATTTTCCTTATATTGGACTGGAAGTTACTTTTGTACCTGTAGTCAGGTTTCCTGGGCCAAGGCCCCAACCCTTGCACAGCCCACCTTACACCATGCCACAGTTACTTCTGTATGATTAATTTTTCAACACAAAAAAGTGTTTTTGTCATGGTGTTGCAATTTTCTGCACATTTGCAAAAAAGTATGAATCTAGGTTGGGATGGCTCAAAATTTCTTACGGACTGATGCAAAGGGGAAAGAAAATAAAAAGGCATTTTGAATTAATGTGAATTGGCTAAAATTTAGGGATGATATATCAAATCCATTACATATTTAATAAAAGACTTCTCTGTTGGCCATCAAATTAATTAATATTTAATTATGCTAATTCAAATTAATTATTTAAGCATGTAAAAATTGCAACATGTGAGACTTGGCCTTTCTTGATTTGCAAAGTGGTGTGTGGAAGCCTCTGAGCGCCTTCATGCCTGTGAGTACAAAAGGACTGTATTCCTCTGCACAAATACTCACTTGCGTGAACATTTGTGGTATCTGAGCTTTTCCTTGTAGATTTTGGCTCTTTGTGAACATCCATAAACTGAGATTCCAATAATGCAAACACTTGCATATCTGAGTTAACACCGTGCATATGAATAATCTAATTGAACTCACATGCACAAAATTATTCACATATGTTTGGAGGACCGTGGCCAAAAGAATATGGATTTCTATGACATATATTTATTCATTTCACTTCATTTAAGATGCGCCTGAGCCACAAATTGCTGGCTTAATGTTGCATCTTCTCAAAGTGTGGGAGTGTTCTGAACAAAATCTTGGTCCCAAACCACTTCTTGTACAATTAACTTTTTATATGTTTCATTTTATTGTCTATTCTTTTTTAAAATTCATCAGAACATAATGTCCGACTCCAATTAGTAAACAATACCCAAATTATTCATCTCATCTCCCTATGGTTAAAGAAAACATAAATGTGTATACCCCAGTATAATAGGAAGCTCAATTTAGTAACTTACTACCTTAATGTAATGACCCTTTTCCTCTGAGAACTGGCTTTGACTCCAACCTAAACTAAGGCAGAGGAAACTCATTTTGACTGTAATGGCTACATGTATAATGAGATTAGGCTGACAGAATCCTGTTCTCTCCTTGCAGCCCAAAGGTATTCAATTCAAAACCTCCCTCTTAGCTTGGAAAGGGAAGGTGCTAACATTGGACCTGCTTGTCACTTACCAGTCTACTCAAAACACATTTTCTCTTTTCTTCCATCAAACTGACTTCTGTAATGAAAAATACTGCACAAAAAATGCTATCTAATGCTAAATCTCTAGATAAAGTTGTCTCCTTAACCAATAAACTGTTAAGCCTTCTAAGAAACCACAAAAAACATGCTGTTTTATGGTATATGAAATTAGGGCCATAATCTTTCATTTCCTGGCATTCATATATACTTAATTAACTTATTAATTTGGTACCTCCTACCCACCCCAGCTAGCATGAACATAAGAGAAAGAGAAGAGATTTTCAGTTTAAAGTTGGAGAGTGTATGTAAAATTTTAAGCTTCTGCAAATTGTTTTAGCAAAGAGAGTTGCAGAGATGCAGGTATGTAGCACAGCAGCCAGACATTGTGCTGAGACACAGGGTAAAACCCTTTTACTCTGTCCCTGTGTAATCTTTTCTCCAACTCTAAGGAGCAATAAGTCTTGAGACAAGGGGGCCCATTTCAGTGATTAATTCTACCTCTTTCACCTAATTATTTTTGCACCAGAACCGTCCTAGTTTCAGTTGCAGCTTCACTTTATGAAATACATCTTACCGTCAATTAAAACCTCAGTATTGATGAATCAGCCATGCTTTGAGAGAGATTGTTTCAAGTCCTCCACTTCAAAAAACACTTGTCTTTCTGACTCTAATAGTAGAAATCATTGTGCCTTCTCTGTGGGATTAAACAGGTCTCTGTAGAAGAAATTTTTTTCACATCAATATTTCTAAATTGTTGTCAACAATTGCCTGTGATTCAGGGCAGCGGTCAGTGCACCATCACGTTTTCTTGGGACAACAGCATACTCTCATGCAGTGTCACTGGAAAGGACTTTTAAATTTCAGGACCAGTTGTTTTAGAAGATTTCCATCACACGTCTTTTAGTATTTAACCAGAACTTTTTTCCCAATGGTTTTACATTATTTAAAGAATGATCATCAGAAAAACATGTACTTTTTCTGCATGAAAATAACTTTGTTATTTTGGTGGGAAGCAGATCACCACTATTATCTTAAAACAATAATTACGTATTTTCTGAAGAAGGAAGGTACAACAAACCAAGGACTACAAGCTTCCCTAATTTCTTTCAGGAAGAAACATGCGCAATGGTTGCCTAATCAGTCAGTCCCCATGTGAAACAAATAGGGGTATTGTTCAACATAGAAATTCTCCAAGCACTAAATCCATCAGACAGAGCTTATTATTCACAGGTTCAGATTTAACATGTCGTGAATCTCTTATACTTCCTAACATTTTGTTTCTGATCTCCTGTGATCAGTGCTGCTTCTTAACATGGCCTGTGGTGCACCACAGACACCATTACAAACCTGCTGTTAAATCAATCACTGGGTGGCACCCAAGAGCCAGCTAAGAGATGTATTGAATTGCAGACACCCTCTAATACACATATTTTAACAATTTCCTCCGTCTTCAGTGAAATTATGCTAATATTTTAGTTGAGTTTCCTTAAGTCTGGAACTCAAATTAAGTCTGTCTGTTTCGTTTTTATGATAGTGCTTGAAATCACTTGCAGACAAGGGGTTGTTGGACCATGAGATTTATAGTGGCAATGCCACAAAGGTGAAACACATCCTGAGGAAGAGGAAAGCAATCTGTATAGCCAGTGTTTTCACTGCAGTAAAGTTTATAGCAGTATTAAGGGAATAGTTACAAATCAGTTTGATGGTGTTGATTTCATTGAGAATAAGTATATTTACACTTGCAAGCTTTCTCTTAATAATTTTCAGTATGTTTTACACAATGGGGTTAGTGAAGGTTGAATCTGAGCATATTTTGGGAGTGAC
The DNA here is from genome assembly GCA_013399875.1 of Gymnorhina tibicen. Taxonomy (NCBI): domain Eukaryota; kingdom Metazoa; phylum Chordata; class Aves; order Passeriformes; family Artamidae; genus Gymnorhina; species Gymnorhina tibicen. Next base: position 1,328,429 of record VXAZ01002666.1, on the reverse strand, counting down.
AAAATCTGTTTTTCTTTTTCCCACCCATCCTTCTACTTTACTTCACAAAAATGGTTTTATAACAGTTCCTAAGGGGCTGAGTCAAGGTTCAGCTATTTTACTGAGGCTTACTGATGTTTCTGAAGATGCTGCAGAATCTTTTATGTTCAGATGCTTTTGGTTATGATGTAGACATATGTGGGAAGTAAAATAAAGTGTATGAGTACCAAAAATCATCCACTTCCTCTATTGGCTCCTTACCACCAATTAATTACCTGGAAGGCTGGGGTTAGAGTATATGATTTCCAAATACAAAGCTTTCTAAACGATGCAGGTTATAATAATTTTTCTTCCCTGCTGGCAATTGAACTGTTCACACCTCATTGTGCCTCTGTAGCATGAAAACTTGTCACCTGCAGAATATCTCTAAATTCAGTCACTTTGGGGCAAGGGGGAACCCTTAACACATAAATGTGTAACAGATGTGCAATTGTACTTGGGGACAATTATATTAGGTAGGGACAATAAACCAGATGTCTTCTTCAGATAATGTTCCATCTGAGAGATAATATTTCTTGAAGGACGCTTGGGTCTGAAAACCCTTTCCAGAGTAAATGGAGAGCTAGCAGCAGCAAAACCAGAACCAGGGAGAAAAAAAAAGAAAAGGTAGACTCAGGGGGCTTTAATTACTATTTCCTTCAACGGCAAGGGAAGGGTACATAAAGGGGAATTATGCAACAGCAGCTGCACCCAGTGTGAAGGGGCAGCTGGAAAGTACCCATTACAGGGGCAGGGATGCTGGTCAGCAGGCAGAAAAGGGCAGTGGAGAACATCTATCAGATACCCATTTCAAAGTTATATTATCTTCAAATGCATTAGATGGTGAGGGCTGTGTGCTCTGAACTGCAACAAACATAAGCCCATTCTCTCTGTCCTTTCTTCAAATCTGTCCAGAGCTGTTCTGCAGCCAAGAATTTTACACTGTCAGCCCTTCAAAAAACTGGCTGTTTTTGTTGTGTTGTCCTTGCACATCATGTTCAAAGTCTGCCCTCAACACAGTCCCACAGTCCTGAGCAACGCAGACATTACACTCAGTGCTTCCCACTAACCACCCACCCCCACTGGCTTTCCCCTTTGCTTCTCCTTCTGCTTCCTTCACACAAACCCAATTTTTGTGTCTTTCCTTTCCTAACTAAAACAGGCTTCCAATTAATGTTTGCCTTTAGGATGGTGTACCCTCCACAGTGTGGAGCAAGGCAAGGTCACGGACCTCACTTCCTTCCTTAAACTAAGTAAGTGCAATTGTACGGGCCACACAAAGATGACTCCCTGCCTTTGTTCATCCATGCAAAAGATGCCTACAATCCAACACTGAAATAGTAAAGCAAATGAGAAATACACATCTGAAATTAGGAAAAAATCATCTTTGACACTCATGAGAGCTCTGTTTTAAGATATAGCCACCACATGCTGAACTTCTGTCCCCAGATAATGTGTAAGAAAAAGTTAACATGCCTGCTCATACATGCCTACTGTTTGGAGTGTTTTAAATAGAACATCCATAGCTTGAGAAATGAGAATTCTCTAGAGATAAGGAGGTTAAGTCTTTTCATATAACAAATTAAGCTCCGATATAATTCTTAAGCTTTTTTATTTCGAGGCGTAGGAAAACAGTCTAGTTTTAGAAATTACAATACTTTAAGTTAAATCCTTGCAGTGATTTTCTTTATAATGAAAAAATATTGTACTTTTATGGAGAGCAATTAATAGTTATGGTAGTTGCCTTTTTCCTCTCATTTTAAAGAACAATAGGTCTATTCAAGAAATGTGGTTTTGTTCTTTTTATTGAGTAATTTAAATATTCTAAATTCCAGTTTTCTTATTTTAATGTTTGCTCATTCCTTGGAGTAGAAAATTAATATAAAACACTTATTTCAATACCACAATTTGGGACATTATTTTTCTTCAGATAATCTTTTAAGAGTAGAGCAATCATAATATAATGTCTTTATACTGAAGAGATTTCTTCCTATTCCAGTTCTTACAAAATTGTAATTGATAATAATGAGAAATATAATGTCAGCCTCTCTAAAGTTTCTGTGCCTCTGTGCAATGCACACTCAATGTTGGTTTTTGATTGGCAAAACTGGACTGAAACAAGAAAAAAATGTGGTAGTTCATTCTTAGTAAATATGTTTAAACCACAGGGATGTGGATGTCAAAGTGCATGCCCATCTGAGGAAGAGTAACTTTGCTCTTACCACTGTAGAACTGTGTATCACTGGGTTTGGTTTTATTTCTGATTCATACCCTCCTGAGTGACACCAGAGCCAACACAGCTTAAGGACTTCAGAAGTGAATTAGAATAGGGATAGCAAAGCCTGAGTATACGCTTGACTCGGATACATAAATGCCACTTATCAAGGTATGGTAATACCTGATTCACTCATATACAGACTTTCCAGATATGAGTTAAATACAAATGCATTTTTCTACATCATTAACATGAAACCCGTCTCTGGTCTGAGTTCAAGAGTGCACCTGCCAGATCACAGTAGAACTGTATCCCTAACGTGAGTATCCCAATGTACCAGTTTTCTGCAGCTGAGAAACCCAAATTCACACTTGCAATGTGACAGTGAGTGGTGAATAATCTGTACGACACAAACGGATGTCCTTTATGTTGTGTTGTTTTAATCAGAATTTAATTAGCTGTTGGCCAAAAGTTATTGTCATTTCTGAATCTAAGTTCTTTACTTGACAAGATGGTTATGACGAAGGTGGAAGAGTCAAATTAAAAAAATGCAAGGATTATTTTCTTGAAAACTTACAAGAACATTTGAACCTGGCTTTAACATGCTATAAAAATTACTGAAAGCGATAGTTTTGGGATTTTTTTCTTGGACTGCAGGACCTCACTTTCTTCCTTCGCTTACTTTTAAGGAACCACACGGCTCATGAGCCCTGCATGGAGTCAGAGCACACTGTGCCTTGAGGAACAGCAGAACAGGAAATCTCTCTGGAGAGGGCTCTTTCCCTTAACACAACAGCTGCTTCTGTCCAATGTGTTTGTTCAACCTCAGTCAGATCTGGTCATTTAAGAGGTTGCATCTTGCTATGATAACAGGTCCAGTGGCATATTGTAATGGTTTAACCCCAGCCAGCAGCCAAGCCCCACAAACAGCTGCTCACTCATTCCCCCACCATCAGGATCAGGGACAGAATCAGAAGAGTAAAAGCTAGAAAACTCGTGGAGTGAGGTAAAGACAGCTTAATAGAGAAGCAAAAGCCGTGTATACAAAGGAAAGAAAAACAAGGAAATAATTCACTGTTTCCCAGGGGCACCTGGGTGTTCAGCCATCTCCAGGAGAGAAGGGCTCCCTCCTGTGCAACTGTTACTTCGGAAGACAAACCCCATCACTCCATAAGCACCCCATTTCTCCTTCTTCCCCCAGCTTTATGTACTGAGAATATTGTCTGGAGTGTCTGTTTGGTCAGCTGGGGTAACCTGTCCCTGCTGTGTCTCCTCCCAATTTCCCGTGCATCCCCAGCCTACTCGCCAGCACGGCAGTCTGAAAAGAAGAAAAGGCCTGGTCTCTGTGTAAGCATTGCTCAGCAATAGAAAAAAAATCTCTGTATTATCATCACTATGTTCAGCACAAATCCAAAACACAGCCCCATACCACCACTCTGAAGAGAATGAACTCTACTGCAGCCATTTAGAGAATGGTACACATATTCAAATTCCTCACTGAAAACTATATGATTTTGAGTGAAATCACTCATTAACTCTATGTAACGCTGCTCTTTGACCTAATAACTTTGTCTACTCATTTTTTTTCTCCACTGCTTCCCCAAATTTCTTTTCCTTGTCTTGTTCTCTCTTCCACTAATATAACTGAAGAATCCTTCATCCATCACATTTTTTCAGCAATGAGTGATTCATTTCTTCAATAAAATGACCCATTTCTAACACTCATATTTGTTTTGCAGATGTCTTTCAGTGAAACCAGATTTCCCAGTGACCAAAACAATCTGCATCTGCCCCTGTAGGTCCAGTTGCCTTTTCACCACACTTAATGAACTCTCAGAATCTTCTTTCCTCTCCACCTCTGTGATCGTTCTGCACTAGATATAATAATAGCATTGAGCTTTTTTTATTTTATGTAGGTAGATGTTTTTCTATCCCACTTCTGTCTTTTAGAAGCATCTGGCAGGGGCATAAGATTCTTTTCTCCTTTAGGAAGCCTAATCCATAAACTCACCATCCAACTCCATTCCAAGAAGTCATATATCCTCTGCTTTCAGTCTAAACTGCAGTCATTCTGCCATCTGCTAGCATATACACGTCTAGCACTAGGCCAGTTATAGGGAGAAGTTCCAAGGCTACCACAATATTTTCAACATCAAGTTGCAAAATATCTTATTTCTTACTAAGCCAAAATAGCATACCCATAGTACCGAGTCAGTAGCCACCAAAGAAAATGTTGGCCCTCTTCTAACGGAGCTGAGTAGCACACCTGTTTTTCTCTGAATGTCCACTTCTCACCTTAGAGCTGCTCTTACCTCAGTGTTCTTGTTTAGGTTGGAAGAATTTTAAACCTCTTCTCCCAAGCATCAAAATTCATTTTTGTTGATTTACATCACCTGCATGTACCTAGCAAGCTAGGGTTTTTTCCTTCGACTTTAAAAGGAACCATATACTTCATTTTATCTGCCAGTCAGGTTCAACAAAATTAAGGGAAATAGTTCAATACTCTGTGATTGCTGTGGAGACCATCAGCTGCTCCTTGACTTAAGCTCCGTTTTCTACTGGACACTCCTTCTCAAGATCATATCTAACTTAATGCGTTATTCGTATGGCAGTTCTAATAGGCTTTCAAAATTAACCAGACAGCCAGAGAGTCATTCAAGCTCTCTCTCTGGTTATTGTAATTTTCTTCTCTCCAGCCTTGACAAATAACCCATAGTACCATCATAACTTTTGGGGATACCTTGTTGTGATAATCTGTTTAATTAATCCCTCTGAATGCATAAACTTCTCTATGGGGTTACTCACTTCTGGTTTATATATGAAAAAAGATTATTTACCTTCACTTTCAAAGCCATCATATCCTACTTCCAGCTGACTTAAACATCTCTTTTACCACTGAAATGAGCCCTTCAGCAGTATGCAATTGTAATTTCATCAGTTGGGTACATTTTTAAGCAAATAATTCTATGCTTTCTCCCAGAAACAGCAGAATTTTACCTCTGTCTCCCCATAAAGATACCTCGGAGTCTTTCCTCAAAGCCCTTCTTTTCTGGGATGGCTCCCAGAAGTAAGCCATGTAGCTGGTCCTCATTCAGCATTGTCTTGCAGTTGGACTGTGAGCTCTTTAGGGCAGGGAGAAAGATGGGGCCTCCTCACATAATGTAGTCATAGTCATTGTTCCTAATTGCTTTGATAGCACAAATAATTATTCAAAATAGCAGCTGAAATCGCAGCAAAGAGTTGCAGCTGTCTAATTTATCTAAAACAATAAAGGATTTTTCAATAAGGCTTTTCCAGTTGTGAAATTCTTCGTGGGTCACCACTTCATGAGTGTCTTACTGTTCTGGTCACACAACAAAACCAATTGATCAGCTGGATTTTAGAAAGCCAGATGTGTTGATAGGATGGCTCTATAGTCAGGTGGTTTGACAAGTTATGAACAATTATTCTCATTTGCCTATTTTTATCTTAAGTGTATGATATGTTCATAAACGGCTCAACCATTGACCAGGCATTTTTCACTTTAAAAAAAATGTAAACATGACTCATGTGAGAATGACTGGAAGCAGTGATTCTCCACTATTCATTTGAGGAAGAAATGAACAAAAATTCCAAGTTTTTTTTTTAAATAAAGATAGAGTAAAAGCCACAAGCTGGTAATCCATAAGGTATCACCCTGCCTGCAACCCACAACACCTCCAAACCTACCACTTTTTCCAACTCCAAGGAGAAAGAGTTGCTTCCTAAAAATGGACTGTCTTTGCTCAAAGCTAATATGTTACCTGATGCCTACATCCTCCAGGGACTTGTCATGCAACAAGCTCAGGAAAGCAACTGTGACTGCTGTTCACAGAGGCTGGGCAGACAGATTCAGCCTCCTCCTCACAGCTGCATCTGTTGCTGGGGACAAGAGTATCTGTCACAGTCCATTTGGATCTCTCAAATTTACAGGACAACTTATTGTGTGACTAGAAGTAATGAATATATACATTATGAATGGTTTCTTATTGTTTAGGCAGAAGAGTGCTGCCTGAGAGAACTTTGAGTCAGTAAATTATATTTTACATTGCTTTTCTTCTCATTTTGGAAAGCAAAAGTTTGAATAGTAACAATTGCAGCAACAGTGTGACGAAAAGTATTATCCACTTTAGATCTACTTAAACTTGTCACATTCATTAAACACGGTGCAGAAAGAACAGATAGGAAATGTATATGGCTTTGCAGTAAATTTATATTAGTCCAAACTGCTTTTTCAAATGAGGTCAGTAGGGTGCATTTTCCATTTAAGAGAGTCATCTAGACTTAACAGAAGACATTATGCACATGTTGGATCTTTCAAAGAAGAAAAAAACATAGCTGGCAGGCAGTTTAAACAAATACTAGGTTGTCAGTTAATCCTTACAACTTCATGTCAGATATTTATTGTAAAGTAGGGTTCACATTGTTTAGACCTGATTTGATATTAATGTTTTTAATATCTAAGTAGCACTGGAACACAGACTGAAGTGTATACATAGTACTTATCTACCTAAGCATCTGTGTCAATTTTTGGGGTAGGAAATATGCCACTACTTCCATTCTGCTGTGAACTGTGGGTGGTCAAACAAAAGGCTTGGTGGTATTAATGCATTTAAAATTAAACTGTGGCTAACGATCACTAATAAACATGTAAAGTCAAGATACTCACCCTCGCACTGGTGTAAATTTGGAATAACTCCACAGGTTTAAGTGCATGGCTCAAACTCCCAGTACTAGAAAGGGAAGCTGAATCCTGGTCTTATCGTAAGTAAATGACGACTCTCTTGCTTGCCTTCTCCTTACCACAAAGCATTCCCAAATAATACCTCCTGGGATCTCAAAAATGAAAATTTAAGCTGTCTACTCTCCTGTCATAGCTGGACCATGTGCTATGACTGCCCTCTCCTCTATGGCTTCGGAGGGTTGCAGGCAGTGAGAACAACTTTATTAAGCAATGCAAAGTGAAACACCAAAATGGAGAAGCAGGCAGAGGTGATCAGCTCTGATGTGGCAGAGTACAAGGACAGTAGCCAAAGAAGGTGTTACAGGAAGAAGAAATGCAGGGGACGTGTGTTCTTCCTCTCTGTGTATTTTTAGACATGTCCTGTGTGAGCAGTGGGGGGAGAAGTGAGGATGAATGGCTCTGCTGGGGCAGAGGGCTGCAGGAGAGAATGGGGAAAAGCAAGGTTATGTCCTGGGGCTGGCTGCAGGACTTTCCAGCCCCTGAACACCCAAAGAATATCTCACGGTGCAAGAATTTAAAAGTAAGGAATTTTAGCATGTACAGCTCAGCAGTTCAGTGAGTTGTCCTCAGTTCACAAGCTTTCCTCTGGGGCTCTGTGGATCTTCCTTTTGTAGGGGCAGCTGCTAATTGCTGCTTCTTCTCTGTCTTCCTACCCTTTATATGTGAAGAGTTTTCTAACCATGTTTAATCCCGTCTTGCACTAAACAGAGGAGTGAAAAGTTATGTGAATTGTGCTTCCACAGGAATTCCCACAGTGAGGGAGTGATCAGTGCTGCATAGCTGTCCTTTCATGCTTTATTAATAGATATTTATGTTCCATAAATACCATCTCATACTCTGCCCCTTTCCTACAATGCCACCACTTTACTGGGAAACCTGAAGCCCCATTGGTCCTTTAACTCCCTTTTTACTCTGAATCCAAAGTAAATAGCATCGCATTGAGAAAGATTGTTTGAAAGATTAGGTTACTCAATTAGAGGGATTTATTCTACCTTACCAACTTCCTTATAAACATTTTCATTTGAATTTTCAAGGGCAGTAGTCCATTCTCATAACAGGCATGGGCCAGGCTCCACATACCATCTGACATTTCTTGATGTGGTTTTTCTTAATCAAAATTGAAAGCTTCTTCTATCAAGTCACATGTTCGCATCAGCGTGGATATAGGCCACCACAGAAAGTTCAGGAAACTGAGGTCTAAACACATTTAGACATCAGCTGATGCTCTGCATAAATGGGAAGAGTGGATGCTATTATCCAGGGAGGTGATAGGTAAGTATTGCTACTCAGAGGCTAAGATACAAGAACAGCAGTATGAGCATTACAGAGTCCCTTACTAAATTTCTTCCTGGGAGAAGGCTGTCATGCCCTGGAAACAGCAGTGTACAAAGCTCAATAGCTCTGACCCACACAGAACAGTTCATCCAGAGTTCCCTACATGGGTTAAGACTCCTAATGATGTTAGGAGGGGTTTCTTTATAGCTTTCACAGATTCATAGATTTCAAGGACAAAAGGAATCCAACTTCCTGCACAATGTGAGCTACTAACCTCCCCTGAAATAATTAACTGGAGCAAGTGGAAGTAACAGAATCTCTGTTTGCACAGTTAGGAATCAGTAAACAATAAAATGCAATACCTACAGTAGATGATGCAGGAAACCAGAAGACCTGAGCTCTGTCCCACTCCCCCTGCTGTGACCCTCCTAAATGCCCACCATGTTCAGTCCTTTGGCTCTCTCTGCTACAGGACACTGCAGTGTTACCCTCTGTTACAGGACCCTTGCACACTTGGAAATTGCACTTCAGGCTTCAGAAAGAAGATACCAGGGAGACACAGAGCACTCATTTTCAAACGGTGTGCTTTTCAGCCACATTCAACAGGCTTTCAGTGAAAAACTGGAACCTCAGAAAAAAAGAGTGTACTCTGATTTAAATTATGGCACTTTCAAGTCACTTGCCTACAGCTGCAACATAGAGTAGCCAGTCATAGTAATGGATATTTTTCCCATTCAAATAAAGATTGTGCATTCAGATTGCCTTTTACCTTTTTATTTTCCTTATTCCTTTACCAATAACATATTCACTGACTTTTATTTTTTACAATGTACATCGTATCGAGCCGGCAAATCCTTGGGAAGGACTGAGTAATATTTTACAGAGCAGTGCCAAAATATTCATGAAGGTGTCGATGTGAGTTTTTAGTGTGAAATGTGCTGTCTTTTGCCCAGAAGTTTCCACCCTCATAAGAATTATCTACAGAAGAGGCTTTATGAAAAGTACAAATATTCTATTATTGTGTGACAAAGCCACTGAATAGATCCAAGAAAGGAGAAAGCCATGAATAACCACATTTTTCTGTGGTTCTCTACAAAGAATGGCAAGAATCAGCAGGAGCCCTGTGTATTCTAGGGTCCTGCCTAATCCAGAGGTCTAAAACTTCATGGATTTGTTACAGTGCATCTGGGAAAGAAAGGACAGGGAGAGACAGACAGAAAAGACACACAAGAAAAAAATGGAAAATAAAATAAAATCCTTTTGCATTGCTAACCAGCCCAATAGTTAAACAAAGTTTGCCTTTGCATCCCTTAAATACTTTTTGTTTCATCAAGCAAAAATAAATAACATTATTAGAGTTCACACTTGGTTGGCATTGACACTGTACCGCTGCTCCAGTAATAACTGTCCTGGAGCTGCTAATAAGTGATTAGAAAGGTTTGTAGTAGATTTCTTAGCTACTGAAAGGCTGTTGCATAATGGCCATCCATGTGTGAGATGTGTCCACTTTACTCAAAGTTGAAAGGAAAGCAGTGGACAGTATATAAACACAGCACAGGAAAAAGAAGATATATGGTTCTCAAGGGAGCATCCATATGATTAAAGGTGAGCATGTATATAACATTTGTATAGCCAGAAGCTTACAGAGGGAAAACAATTATTTTAAAGTTAAGGTAGGCCACCCACTCAAGGTTAAGCTTACCTGTCACAAGGGGAAAAAAAATTTGTATGCTATTTTTGGGATAGCATTTTTCTCCATGACAGCGTGTCCATTTTTGCTTATTCACCAAAAAATACTTGTTAAAAATTGCAATTTGTTTTGCATTTGATGTTCATGACCTGTTTCAAAGATTCGTTCTTACACTCCACCTCCCTCTCAGAAACAGAAGACTTTCTTTGTTTTTACACCAAAAGTCCACTTGAGCCCAGCACTGAGTCTTCAATGGCATTGGTTACAATAGGGAAGAGTGTATAATACAAGCTTCAGGAAGCAATCTGTCCCTTAGTACATTTTCATAATTTACTGGAAATAACAGTTTAGAAGTTTTCTGAGTCTGCATTTAAACATGAGCAACAGTAGCTGGACCTATCCTCTAGGAACTTGTCTAGTCCCTTTGTGAGCCAGTTCAGGTCTTTGGCCTTCTCAGCATTCTGTCCCAACAAGTTCCATAATTTAACTATTTGTCAGTTCAAAACATTCCTGCTTTGATTTTCTTGAAATGCAGTGCCTAATAATTGTATTGAGTGCATTGTTATTATAGAAAATAATCATTCTCTGTTTGCTTCTCAACGCTATTTGTTAATCTTACAGACATCTATCAGACTCTCCTATCATATTTTATGGGAATTCAGAGACAACTTTTTTCCCAGAAGAAGCTCCTACCCTACTTTGCCTCTCACTTCATGGAAGCTAGTGTATGTCCCTAACTACTCTTGTTTGTTTCAATCGGGTGCCAGAATGCAGAGGGTGTTCAAAAGATGGGAACATCAAGTTTTGGCATAATTGTGTTTCTTGTTTCCAATTCTTTCTCCACAGTTGTTAATATTATATGGTTTTAAGACCAGTCCTGGACACTAAGCTGGCCAATTAATCTAGCAAATGATGACTCCCAAACTTCTCTCTTGACTGGTCAGATCTAATCTGGAGCTTTTGTATGGGACCATTCAGGTTGTCTTGTTTGGATACAGCCAGTCTTTGAAACGTTTTGGTTTTTTTATCAGCCTTGCTATCAAGAATAAGACCAGGAAGAAGGATTGAGGAGTTACCACTATAGGAACTGGGACAGCAACTCAGAAAGGGAAGATGGGAAAAAGCCTTTGTCTAAAGCAAAGAGGATATAGGATAGCTACCTGACTGATCTGCTCTTTTTGAGACCTAAGGTGAAACATCATTTTGAAAACATTGTAAGATATCAGAATGGGCCTCAATGACACATCTGTCCCAGTCTCTCTGACATGCCATACTATTGCCAAGTATGTGTGCCAAGACACACCTTACTTTTTTCCTGCAATGATTACATTCTTGGGCTAGCATAGTCAAAGCTGTTGATCTTTGGGCACACTATAAGCCTACTTTATTCCTCAGTCATTTGTGGTTTTCTAGGGAGCTGAGAGCAGTTAGAATGGTAGGATTGAGGAGTATTAGTGGGTTGCCTGCTGTATTTTGTAATGTGGATCTTCAAATGGTATTTTTGTTATGTTTTTGCTGTTCATAAGGGTGATATTTGAAAACGTCTAAATCGCTTGGAACCTCACCATAGCAATTCTTTCAGGCTACAGTAGTAGAAATAAAGAAAAAACATAATCTAGCCTGCTGCTTCCCTCCTTTGGTTGACACCTATGGTTGGAGTCAGCAGGCACCACACCAGTGCCTGGTCACACTGACCATCCTGATGCTACCACAGCCAGAAGGTTGTTTCAGGGCCTGAGCCAGAAGAACTGGCATCAGGCACCATTTGCAGTCTCTGCTCTGCCACATCCCTGAGGGGTTCCTGACAGAATCCAAAAGTACAGTGCTTTAGTAATTCATCAGCATGGTGATGAATGTAAAGTCTTTCTTCACTTGAACAATTCCCTATTATCTAAAAGCTCCATGTTAAAAAGAAATATTTGTCTTGAAGGAAAAACATTTTACTGTTCCTCATCTGTTTTTACAAATCCACACTTAGTCTGGCAAAGATATCCACTGTCATTTTAAATGAAAACTGACTGAATGTTACATCAGTTTAAAATTAACTCATGCTGCAGTTAGAATTTATTGTAAGGCAGCTGGTTTTTATTCCTATTTTTTGAAGAGAACATATGGATTATGACAGAACCTATTAAATATCTCTGGACTGTATCTGGGAAGCTGTGTCATTTTACTCTGAGCTCCATCATTGAATTTCTGTCTGAACATCTTAGTCTCCTGTAGGCTCCCATCAAGTTACAAGACGATAGAAACCAGAAGAGCATTTTGTAAGCATGCTTGAAAATAAAACTGGATGAATGGCAGTTTTCTTTCTAAGGCTTTGTCTTACTTGTACAGTTGACATATGAAATTAGTCCAGGCTGTTCCTTTTCTTGCCCCAGTTAAAACAGATAAATGTGCTCACTTGAAAGTGTGAACTGGGGATCATCAACTTTTCACCTCAAATCTGCATTATCTGGTATGATAGATAACCTGTTACACAGCAGTATCTTTCGTAGAGATTAATGGCCTGGTTTACCAATGCTTTTATTAGCTTACTTGCTATTCCTAAACTTTATGGCAAATATATTCCTGTCACTTTGTTCATTTTATTGTGTTATGGTAGCAGTGTTTTCATATTCAGCAAAGCAAGAGAGCACTAAGACAGAACACAGCTGTCAGCCCATGCCTGCAACGCCCTCCAGCAGTTTCAGTAAGAGGGTGAGTGGAAATAGCTTACTCAGTGGAAGCTGGATGGGTGATTTCTAGGCAGGCAATTACCTGGCTGGGAATTTCTGGAGGAAACTGTGGTTTATGCCCCTCCTCTCCTGAAAAGTGCATGGGATCTTTAGCAACCACAATGGTCAAGATTTCAGGGTTTAGTTTAATTATGGGGAGACGCTCTGTACCATTAACACAGAGGGGAAAGGAGGGGTAGAGTTTGGTGTGTAGAGTGTGTGTGTGTTTTAAATGCCATTTGATATCCTTTAAAAGCTCTATGCTGGAGCAGCTCAGATGCTTTCTTGTTTAGAAAACTTATGAAGCAGAAATTCTGTTGAAAGAAACTTCACTAGAATACATTAAGATCTTTCATTTGTTGGCAGCTGACATGAATCTTACTGGAGTTTACAAAGAAGAAAATGTAGTGTTTCATTTTATTAAATTGCAGAATTAGTTTTACTTGTTGCACTGTTGCAAACTTCTCAAGTATTTCACTCTGCTTTGTTTTAAAGTATGCTTTGTGTTACTACCTGGTAATTAAGGCACTGATTCTGTAAACAATGTCCCTGTGAGTTGCCGCTGCCTTCCTTGTCTGTACATTTTAAACACAACATCTGCTGACACTAAAGGCAAATATTCATTATTATGAACTGTATGAGTTTTGACTTAAAAGAATTTATAGAATCCTTTGTGTATGAGAGAAAAAAGCAGAGTTTGACCATTATGTTGGAAGCTATTTTCAAAATTGGCAGTAAAAAGCGTTTTCAGGCTTAACAACAGGAGCACTTTTATTTTATGTTTCCAACAATAAATGTAATATTTCTGAAGAAAAAAGCATTTTTCCAGCATTTATTTCAGCAGAACAAATCACCAATTCATCTTTAGAAAAGAGATAATTAAAGAAATATAAAGCAGTTAGAAGGAAATTAGATTATTTGAATACATGAAGCTTCTCTGAAGGTGAAACATTAGTGAAAAATTTCATCACGCTGACCTATCCACCACCACTTTTAGCACTGATTGCACATTTGTGACTTGAACTGGAGACATAAATCAGCCTACTGTTGACAAATCCAATTCATTTTGTGATCACAGAAAAGCAGCACATCTTTCTGGCACAATCTGAGCTTGCAAACAAGAAGGCGGAGAACCAACATGCCTGGAAACTTTGGAAATACAGCAACATGCTGCTGCAGATCTACAAAGTAGGAATAATTCTTAAATTTTCCTGAAGAATAGCTGTAGAAAAAGCTTTCCAAGGGAAAAAAAGAATGATTGTAGGAACAATAGTCTAGGAAACTCGTGTGCTAAAAAGGCATATGACCCCAGTGTACTAACCAATCCGTAGTCAGTGAAATTTATATGGTGGGATGAAGTCTGTAAATTGCACTATTCACTTTTAAGGTTATACAGTTCAGAGTACTGTTCATATTGTTTCAATATTCAACTGTGGTGAAAATAACTTTTCTTTGTTTTATCTGCATAGGAAGCTTATTTTCCGCAGAGATTCCAAAAGTCAGTTTTATCCTTAAAATATTTCCTACTGTGCATCTTTTTTTCTCCAATATAAGTGATTCAGTGGCTTGAATAAAGGCCCAACAGACTGAGTTTCACCATGAATACAGCAGTCAGTGATTCCCTCCCCACATGACCAGGAGATGGAAAAGGATCAAAACATCTATAATTATAAATCATATGGCCTCTCTGGAGAGGCAAGGGAACCACTGCATGAGATACAAAAGGGTAAAGGAAGTGCTTCACTTTGCATTTTGCAGTACTACAAACACATTCTGTGTTGTCCACAGTAGAACATCTGCTCTCCCACCACCTTCAGTAACAGACCAATTTCCTCTCAAATCAGTCCCACTGTAGTGGAAAGACAAAGACTCTTTGTAGTAAAAAGAAAATAAAAGGTAACATGTTTCAGGACTTATGCTTTTAATAAATCCAATAGAGATTAAATATTTTAGTAGAACCCCATCGAGTAATCCAACCACTAAATGCATCTCCAGTCCAAGATCACTTGGGCTTCTTGCAGTCTGCTCTCCTTGTTCTCTCTTCCATGAGTAGAGCATTCTCCACTGAGCGAGGAAGGAAACTTCAGAAAAACAAGGGGAAAAACATATCACTGCTCTCTTGAGCTGCATTTGGACCAGTGAGAAACAGAGTTTTGAAAATTTCCTTTGTTTCATTCAAGTATATAGTCCAGTCATAGTCTTGGCCATTCTTTGCCACTTGTCTTCCGTAAGTCTTTTAATTCATAGGAACGTAAAGAGAGAAACAGAAAAAGATTGGATGGATATCCATTAGAATATGAAAGAAGGAGCATTTTATTTCCCCAGTAAAAGTAAATTCATTCTCATAGAATCATGGAATGGTTTGGATTCTCAGGGACATAAAGATCATCTAGTTCCAACTCCTTACCAAGAGCAGGGGCAACTTTCACTAGACCAGGTTCTCAGAGTTCCATTCAGCATGGTCTTGAACAATTCCAGGGATGGGGAATCCACAGTTTAAACCTAATTTAAACCCACTGTCTTTCAGTTTGAAGCCATCCCCCCCTTGTCCTGTCACTATGGCCTCGTAAAAAGTCCCTCTCCGTCTTTCTCACAGGTTCCCTTTCAGGTACTGGAAGGCCCCATTTAGGCCATCCCAAAGCCTTCTCTTCTCTAGGCTGAACAATCCCAATTTCCTCAGCTTTTCCTCAAGTGAGAGGTGCTTCATCTCTCTGATCATCTTGGTGTCCCTCCGCTGGACTTGCTACAGCAGGTCCATGTCTTTCCTGTGCTGGGCGCCCCAGAGCTGGACACAGCACTCCAGGTGGGTCTCATGAGGGCAGAGTAGAGGGGCAGAATCCCCTGCCTTGACCTGCTGGCCACGCTGCTTCTGATGAAGCCCAGGACATGGCTGGCCTTTCTGGGCTGCAGGTGCACATGGCTGGCTCCTGTCTGGTCTCTCACTCACCAGCACCCCCACGGGCTGCTCTTGGTCTGTTCACCCCCCAGTCTGTATTGAGACCAGGGGCTGCCTTGACCCAGATGCAGGACTTAGCACTTGCTCTTATTGAACCTGATGAGATTTCCATGGGCCCACTTCTCAAGCTTGTCCAGTTCCCTCTGGATGGCATCCCATCCTTCAGGTATGTTCTCATTAATTACTCTTTATATTGTTTTAACCCACCACTTTACAATACAGTTTTGGGGAAATCGGTATTAGTGTACAGATATATTTTAATTTTTTTTTTGTTTGGCAGCTGTGAATGAGATGAGAATACAACTGTGCAAGGCAGACAGACACGTGTGACTATCAGTTTCTGAGGTTGTTTTTAATTTTCTCCTTAATAAAATATTTTCTTAGAAAGACACTGAATGAAATTCAGCCTTGGCGTGGCAACTGGAATTACGCAAGTGCCAAAATTAACAACTTGAGCTGCAGATGATAATTGTTCTATTTGTGGGTCCCTATGCATCTACTATGTTTGGGTTTCCCTTCCCCACTGCAGCTTTAGAGCTACAGTTGGGTATTCTCCTGACGGTGGTGTGCTTGCTAGATGCAGTCTTTCTCCCAGACCGTCTTCCCTACATGTAGATTACTGTGGATCTCAGGAATTTCTCTGAATAGTGGTTGTGGATAGGGAAAGCAGATATTTTGCTTGCAGACTGTATTACACAAATTATCCTCTTTTTTAGGCACAGTGGATGTTTAAAAAGGGTATCAATAGGCCTCTTAGGAGTTTTCATCTCAAGCCAATGCTAAGCTTAGCTGTTGTACTTGCTAATTCTCAAGGCAAAATCTCATTTGTTCCACAAGACTCTTTTTCTTGTTTGACATGTGTTCTCCAGTGGGAATTCCATCACCCTTTGATTTAATTCTTCCAGATGTTTCATGCATCCTATTAAGAGCCTCTTCAAAGAAAGAATAGTTGGTCTAGAAAGCAGTTGCATTTTCATTGTTCCAGGGAAGGCAATAATTTTATGCTAGGAAACAGGAGCAAAAAAGTGTATGGGTAGTTGAACATATATGTGTCTATATGTATATATATAAATCAGTAATGAAGAACTCCCTAAAATCTTGTCAGTTAAACCCAGTGGAAATATACTACATTTAAGCAGTAAATACATACATAAAAAAATACATTCTATCTGAAGGTAACAGTATCCTTGGGAATGGAAGATTTAGGGCTTTTAACTTCTCCCCTTTCCACATAATGATTTGCTTTGTGTTTATAAAGGGGTGTTGTTACAAAGAGGGGTAGTTTATTGCACCTGAAAGCCATAATGCCCTCATGAAAGACTGTAACTAAATGGACATTTGTAGAACAGATTTTACATTTTGGCACTCAAAGCATTGTTACACTTCAAATAAGAAATTCAAAAGCATGGCTGAATCTTTGTGCTCACTCAGAACTTAAGGGTTGCTCCTATAGTAATTATTTTGTGAATTTTTCCATATCGGCTATTTGTATCACCTCCTGTAAGCAAATTCACTGCACACATCATTCCACTCCTATCTTAATGCTTTTTCATGCCATAAAACTATTCTTTAGGGATCATTACCTTTTTCTAATTCATTCATGACTTCTAGGTTTGGGAGGAAGGGTTAATTAGCTTTTTTCTCAGCATTTTTGACATCATGTTGTGCCTTTCCTGTTGCTCCAAAGAAAAATCACAGCCTAATTACTCTTCCTAAATGTTATAGAGTACGTCCAACTAACACCTTTCCATGATTCACTGGCCTACACAAGCTCAAATCACTGGGTTATCAATTAATTCTTTTTCAAGATCCTCTTCAGTTCCATCTACTTTTCCTTTCAGGTATCCTGGAAAGGCACAAATGTCAGCAAATGAAAAAATTTCTGGCAGAATTTTATATAATGAAAAACAGTCCAAAAAGTACTTTTCTTTTGTCTCAAAAAAACCCCCAAAAACAAAACAAAACAAAACACAACAACAAAAATCCCCAAACCAAACTAAAACAAAACCAAAAAAACCCCACCAAACAGGGTAAATATTTGATATGATAAACCAAGTCCTGTACCTTTCCAGTTTCAGTTCTTTATCTCCAATAATTTGTCTCCCAATAATATAGAGCATAATAATATCTCCTATTAACAGGACAGATTTTGCTGTCCTGGAGTTTCACCAATAAATCAGATGAAATTGCACTGATTGCAGGAGATTACAATTAGTCTTTGGTTCAGCATTCCTTGTGACCTGAACTGTTCTAGAGGCAGAAAATGTTTCCTTCACTTACACTTGGTGCTGTGAGAGGGACCTGAGCTGTAATGACTGTAGGAAGGACATGCCGGAACAGCTGTGCTCAGCCTCCATGCTGCTATCCACAGGTCACCTGGATCATGTCCTCTGGGTTGCAAGCAGGACCCACCTTTCCATTAGCCATGTAAGAAGGTCAAGAGCTGAGAATGCTGAGTATTCTATACTGGAAGGATCACCCTCAAACCCAAAATATGTGGAAGAACATTTGAGCCACACTTCTTTTTTTTTTTTTTTACTTTAGTGCTGTAAATATGTTGAAAATTGAACTGGATAATTTTTGCTCAAAGTGGTCTAAAATACATTTATCAACATTTCTGTGAGCTTCATGTTATGAATATTGATCTTTCTGAAATGCAGTATATGTGCCAGCCATATATTTGTCCCTGTAGAAATATAGCAGAAAGAAATATTTGGCTTTAACTAACTTGGGAGAGTCTTCCAAAACAGCAGCTAGACACAGCATCTTCAGACAATCACATCTAAGACAATATTCCCAGGTGTCCCAGAAACTGCAGCAGTAACTGACCCTACAAGCATCAGCATTTTTTCCACCTTAGTTGCTGAAAGAAAGATCTCAAGTTTCTTTGCCTTTACAATTTCTTTTCGACAAAAGTGGAAATATTTTAGAAAATCTGAGTGAGTCCACCCTGTGTCAGCAATAAGTCAAGGTTTTGGTTTGACAATTATTGACTTAGGTACAGAAGGAGACAACTGAAACCTTCCTTGTGTGACTGGCAGTTAGGTTGTTATGGATTATTAGGCTCACAAAAACAACTAGATCACAATCTGTAATTACTTGCACGTGGCAATAGGGACCTTTTTGGTCTCTAATACTAGAACATAATGCAATCCAATGGCTACAGGTGGGACTAAAATTACTTTTTAAGTGTGTAATTGTTCCCCAAAGTAAAATAATTCCTTATGGCCTTTGTCACTTGAAGCCTTTCAGCTGAACATCTTTCTTCTTCATTCACAAGTTACTGAGTTTGATAACATTCACTAATTTTGCTCCTGATCTAATCACTATCAATAAGGGTGACACAAAGGAAATTAATTTTTAACAGAAAAGGATGAAAGCCTGTGATTTGGCGAGAGCTTCCAAATAGGCTGGTTTAACAAAATAGTCCCTCTTGAACGTGAAATTTATGAATACAACCCATATTCCCATTGGCTTATCTGAAATCAAGTTTACCCTTGAGTCTTTTAAAATATATCTGGGTTCACTGAATATGTATGTTTGTGTGTGTTTATCTCTTCATGTTAAAAGGGGAGTAAGATTTTGCATTAGAATAAATAATGTCAGTCTTTAGTTCTGATGTTTTTATCTCTTTTCCAAAATATGAAGGTTGATAGTGATTAGTGGTGGTGTAGCTGTGAGGATCCAAGTATTTTATGGGTGTAAAGTCTGTAATTAGATCTTCTTATTAACTTTGCTTCACATTCACCCCTCAAGTCTTACCCCTAACGATGCTGTTATTATTTAGCTCTTAGGAAAATAATGTGATACGCTTTGGAACACAACCATCTCTGAATTATTTGAAATACTATTACTTTTACAGCTTAGCCATGTCCTGGGTGCCACACCATATTTGGGTTCCATTTTAACAGAATAGAAGTTTTCTTAAAGAGAGGTGTGATAGGCTAAATGTTGAGTGAGTGTAACGCACACTGGTAGGGTAAGATGGGAGGGAGGAGCACCTAGGAGGAAAATGTTCCTAGGTAGAAATGAAGGAAGCTGTATCTCTTACATAAAAGGGGGGTTTCTTTCTTGAGAAGGAAGAAAAGATCAGTAAGAGTGATCCCCAGTCATCACCTGCACCATGTGCACTCAAGGCAGTGACTCCTGATTACTCTTTTTGTGTTAGCAGAGGTTTTACTCCAGCTTGGAAAGAAGAGGGATGACCCAGTGTGAACTGAGTAGGGGGTAAAATGAGTGACAGAAGGATTCAGCAGTAATTCTGCATTTCCTTGATTTTGTCAGTTTAAAGTTGACCTCTTAACATTAATGTAGATTTTGTCATTTATTTTTTATGCCTGGTGTATCTACCTTAATACAGGGACAACGGTTCATGCTGAGTGTTTTATACATAATTTATACCCAATACTAAAACCCTTTGTACTGCTTTTAAAGGGTTATAAATTCAGTGCAGCTTGGCGGATATGTTAATGCAAAACTCCTGGCCTACACATTTTACTTGATATGAATTGCCTATGATTTTCCACCCTAGACATTTTGCCAGCAATATACATTAAAAAAAGAGTTACAGAATGTATCCATGAGCAATAATAAAAACTACCTTCTTGGGAATATTCATATCTCTAATAATAATTATCCAACAAAGTTTGGATCAGATATTCGTTGTTCACATTATTTTATTATCCACAAAGCAGCATTATTTCCAAGACTTGTACACCATGCAAAATTGTGGTTGTAGAGAAGTGTAACAACACTGTATCCAATTTTATTGCGCTCCATTCATATCAAGTTAATGACATACTGAGAGTTCTATTTTTTCTTGTTTGTTTACACTTTGGCTAAGATGAGATAAACCCACTGTTATGATACTTAGAAGTCTTCCTAAGTGTATTACATTGTGTTCTGTGAAATTAATACTACAAAATACATCCACTTCATCCTTGCTGCTCTATTTATTATTGGCCCTCCTATCTCTGCACAATGACATTAGTGGTTAAGATGCTTCCTAGATGTGACAAGCGTAGTCCGGTCCCACAAGAACTTGCACTTTTTGGGAGCTATTCTACAGATTGTGCCCCTTACACACTTTGGGTCTCAGCAGCTTTCAGGAGTAAACATTAAATTATGATGCGACATAACAAAATAGGGAAAGAAAAGTAGAAAAAAACCAACGTGCAGAGCCAAGACAGAGCAGTGTGTGCTATTTAAAGGAGCTGTATTTGCAAGTTTGGAGTTCTAGTGCTGGTGTTGGCACACATCAGTGTGCATGGATAGAAAATACCATGTCTGTCATGGGATTGATATTAAAAGGAAAACACAATAGGACTGGGTGTTTATTTGGAACCCTCTGGTCCTGCACTCCTTTATATGTGTGCAAACATGGTCCCTCCACCACCTACAGGCTTCTTTCTCTTCCTGCAGTCTCCAGTCTTTGCATGTCTCCAAAGGGGCCCCTTCACGAAGAACTTTCCAGGCGGAGACACAATCATGCTGTAGAGTTGGTGTGGGAGTAGACAGGCAGATACCAAATGTAGGCTGTGGTAAGAGCAATGAAAGATGTAGGAAGTGGAGCTGGGCTGCGTGTAGCCATTTTGGTTGCATTAGGTTCTCCTTTTGCAACAGGAGCTGGAGGAGACCTCCTGCTGCTCTAGCTCTGCTATAGCTAAAGGGAAGAGGATCAGAATGCTGTTATTAAGTCTCTGGGTCCACCAGTTTTCCCTTCCTTCAATAGCTGCTCAATGATGCATAGGATCATGGCCTCTCTGAGTCCAAGCAAGGATGGCTTTCTCCCCACCAAAACCCCAGGGGCATCCATTCTGTACCGCAGAGCCAGCTTTCATCTCCTGGAGAGGGAAAAGTAATGAATCCAAGAAAACTGGAAGGGAAATTCAGGAAGCCAGAGCATCATTATTGATGTTATAGCTTCTCATGAAAGGCTGTAACAGATCTTTAAGGTTTAAAATAATCTTTCAAAGCTTCGGTTTTACGTTCAAATAAAATAAAACAAAAATTAAATGAAAAAGGGATTTCCTTATGGACACAGCTTCTCTTGAAACCACACGGGAGCTTTGATCAAACACAGAACCTTGAGAAAGTGTATTGTATTATGTACAACGTTTCCAAGAGCCCCCAAACTTCTCTTTGCAGCCTCTCATCCAGGTGCTTAATCAAACCAAACATGTCTTTATTTCATCCAGTCCTGCAGCCTCTCAGTCCACCCTGTTAGGAGTAGAAGCCCTTAAGCAATATATAAATTTATTCTGTAAGTCCTATGGAAACACGTCCAATGTGCCTTGTAGTGATATGTACACAGAAAACTGTCATCCCATGTAGAGTTAAAGCAATACTGCCTTTCTTGTTTGCCAGGGAAATTGTTTGTTTGTTTTCCTGAAGGGGAGCACAATTGTTCAGACTGTTGTAAACCGAGTCAAAAACATTTCAGCAAAGAGTTACATTTTGTTGAATTATTTGTGACAGCTTTGATTAATTGCAGATGTGCTAATCAGATTTTTTCAATTTCTTATTAACTACAGCACCTTTTTTTTTCAGGGCCTGATTTTCCTTCTTTGCTGGCGATAATGTAAACCTGACTTGAAGGCTGGCTTTGGTCCAGCCTTGGCAGCTTTCAGTCACTGGACAGAGGAACAGGTAGCCTCTGGCTCTTTGTTTGTTTTAAAATTTCTGTGATGATTGTGATCTGGCAGAAAGAAGACAGATCCAGGTCTTGTTTTAAACAATTGTTGTAACAGGGAAGTTTAGTAAAATCCGTTAAAGCCAGTGATGAAAACAGAACAACGCTCCTCTGTCATTACACTCCACCAAACATCAAAGATCAGAATCTGTCCTGTGTATTTAGGAAGAACTCCCCCTGAAAATTAATTAAGACCTAGGGTTTTAAAATGTCACCAATATATATATATTTAAGAGATAAAAGGAAAAAATTACTTTGAGGTTACAATCAACACTTAAGTTAATATAAGTCAGTTCTGTTTGTTTTACTTACAGGCAGCAAGCAGTGTCAGATTTCAACACATCACACACCTGCATCTTCAGGGTTTGTTTGCTTTCCATCCCATAACTGCATTCAGTAGACAGTAGTAACAGTCAGTAAAAGCACAAGATTTTCTAGGCTAAAATGAATGAAAATCCACATCTGAGTTTTCTAGAGTTTAAGTAAACATTAGAGATGATGGGGAAAATTTGGGATATTGCAAACAGCCCATAGCTGTGCCCTCAGGTTGCACAGAAACCGCATTAGTTAACACTGAGGCATGATCAGTAAGTGTTGATGTTTGACCTTGGGCTGCTGCTACAAGTCAAGTTGTCACCTTTAGGAGTTTGTGTACTCCTACTTCAACATGGAATTAAGGGAAAATTCTAATATTTTTTTTCAGGGCACAAAAATGTCAGCAAGGACTAATAGGTTTTTGTTTCTCTTTCCTCAAATTGCTTATATATGAGTCTTGACCTCCTGAAGTCAGTCAAAGGACTTTGTTTTTATGAAGCTTTGGATCTGATCGTTAAGTGTACAAGGGCTTTTGAACAGGAGGGCAGAGCACAAAGGTCCACCAGTGTGGACATCTCTACAGCAGTCTGTGTGTACATGCAGGGGGCTCAGAGGGAGAACGCAGAAATGCTCTTGGCTTTTGTTTTCTTTTCTTTTTTTTTTTCGTCAAGGAGAGGGAACTGCCTGAATGTAATTCCTCAGTTCAGCTTTTAGAAAAAAGTTATGTAAAGAATAATGAAGGTTGTGATAAAAAATATTAGCTTTTCAATGCATCTTCTGACTATTTGTAAGTAATTGAGGTCTATTGGGAGGAGGCTTTCCTCTATTTATCTTCCCTTTTTAACTTGAGGTTAAGAACCTAATAAATCTCTCCAAGTAGTGCCCCTTCACCCCACAGACATCTTGAGCAGTATCATTGAGTTTCTGTGGCATGCAACTAGAAACTACCACCCATTACAGCTACTTCATAAAATTATCTGCATGCTGTTGTTCTGCTTTTATTGTTTTTCCCTTAAATTGGTTGAAAAATGTAAAAGAAACTCGAAATAAAAAGAGAAGGTGTGGTAAAAATGCAGACTATTAGACTGTAAGGAGCTCCCAAGGTATTGGAAAGAGTTTCCAGAAAAATACATAGGAAGCACCCCCTCTTGGGTTTTTTTTAAAATGTTTTTAAGCTGGGGACTTTAAGATGAGTGTCTTCTCAAACGGGAAAGTTTTGTTTTCTTGGCAAGAAGGACAGGACAACAAGTCCTCTAACACCCATAAAGTTCAGGGATCAGCAGGGCAAAGCAGCTCAAAACCTCCCCTGGCCTCCACATGAAAAGCTGCTTGACTTCAGACTCCCCTGACTGTTGGTATCAAGGTGTTCTCCAGAGAGATGTTACCACCAGGTTGGAATAGGAGCTGGTATTCCTGTCCATTGTCTGAAATATGCTATTGGAGCTTCCTTCTACTCCTGCTCTAAAATATTCCTTCTTCTCCCTCTGTCAGGCTCTTTGCTTTGTGGGGTTGCTACCAAGCATCTTGGAAGAGGATGCATGTTCAAGAGCAATCCCTCCCGCATCTCCTGTGACCGGTGTTCAGAGCTTTCCTTTTCCTCCAACTCTCATGCATTCATCACTCCATGAACGCAAGGGTCAAGAAGAGAATACAAGTACACAGAAGAGAACTTCAAAAGCAGAATTGTTAAACTATTTTTTTTTCTATATGAACTTGCCATGATTTGTATGGAAGATATTTTCCTTTTCCAAAATGAAGAACAAAGGAGACAAGAGGAACAGTTCCAGTGGAAACATACAGATCATTTTCTTACAGACAACCTATGTCTGCCTTTCCGTAAAATTGAAACATTTGAGAGGCTCATGTTTTCTGTCTCTCTTTTTCTCTCTCTCTTTGATTCTCCTTTTCTAAGCCTCTTTATTTTTTTAATTTTCTTTTGCAATTTCATTGTTGGAATTTAGAATTTCTTTTCCAGACAATCTTTCCTCTATCCAATAGCAAGAACACTTTCTACACTCCTTCCCCCCGCTTTGTCATGATGAAACATCTGTGAGATCAGACCTGGCTCCTTATTGCTAACACCAGCTGTTGCTACCAAGAAACCTAGGGACCTTCCAGGTGAGATGTGGCAGATTTCAGCATTGTATTTTAGGTACTGAATCCAGTACAAGTTTAGACCCTGCTGATGCTCAAAATGGAAGTTGGAGAGGACTATTTATCTAAACAAAAAATAATTGCAATATTCAAATGCAGAATTTTATTTTAGTCATCCCCACTTGAAAGTTTTGAGCTGGTAGTAGGAAGAATATGGTCCTTCTTTATTCCTTCTTCTTTTGTATTTTACCTATGATAGTAGAGAAAAATAAACATTTTGAACTTTTTCTCAGACCACAGTTAAATTTCTCATGTTGAAAAGTTGGCTGACAGGTCAAGTGGGAAGATGTGAAAGAAAAAGTAAAAATAACTTGGATGATGGAGGAGGCTATAACTATTCATGTCTGTACACAAAGACAGTTTTTCTTGTTGCCTGTAAAATATTTGACTACCACTTGATTATTAGTCTTTTGTTTTGTTCCTAGATCACCTGAATGTTTTAGTACCATCAATGATGGATGGTATTTTCTGAATCTCTTCTGCCGCTGCTTTGTGGTGAAGTTCAGCCACTCTGTACAAAGGTTAGACCCAGTTAAAACAGCCTGTTAATTATTTATGAGACAGCAAGAAGACCAATGGGACTTCCACTTGTCCTTCTGGAGAAATAATGAGACCATTACAGTCTATTTAACACCATGAAAAACAATATCCACAGGTGACCTTTCAGAATCACTGCCAAGTTGGATTTATGGCCATCATGTACTCTCATCAAGTAGGAATATCAAAGAGGGGCTTAAAGTTAAATTGGCACTTCAATTAGTAACAGCGTCCTGAGGTTTGATAATAATAAAATCTCTTCATTTTCCTTGATTTTATTTAAGGGAGGGAATGTATCTCACAGAGAGAATCTGATAGCTGGTGTTGTTTCTTTTAAGTTCTGGGAGCCTACTGAATACTTCGGGCATGTGCTGAGATATGACATAATGACAGTGCTGAGATATGGCTGTGTCTGTTCAAATAGTCAAAACATCTGTATGTGGAGAAAAACCTCGGCACTCCATTCCTTCAGCCACACAGTCCCTGAAAACAGTGCTGTATATTGAAAGGCTAAAACCATTTTCAGTAGCGCTCAGGACATTGATATACAAAAGCTGAATATCGCCATCACCTCCCAGGGATGAGAATTAACTTAAAAATAAAAAATACATAAAGCTTTGTTTTCAATTACTAACTAAATCAAACGAAAAATATGGTTTGCCTGTCCTTTATGTTAGCAAATTATTCTGAGGTAGATACAATTTCAATCCTGATCCCTAAGTGGGCTTGAAGAGACATGTACATCTATCAGAATGGTGACTATAGAAAGAAATAAAGACGTAATCTAAATGCTGTCACTGAACAAAACAGCAGCGTGTAGGACACATGCAGCTGTGAAACTGCAGATGGAATAACAAGGAAACAGAAGTTAACTGCATGTCTTGAAACAGATGTGAAGCAGAAGGGGTATGTTCCAAGCAGCTGATTAAAAAAAAAAAAAGCTGCATTGAATGAATTATTGTAATTGAGTGCTTATCTAAAAAAAAATAATAAATTGGTTATATACAGTTACAAGAGATAGGCTCAGTCCTTGTCTAAATGCCTGCACAACAGCATGGTTGCAACTTCTTCACGTGACACAAGAGCGTGACCCACAAGCACCAGTGCCATGGGAACTGACAGGGAAGCCAAGCCTGGCACTCAAGGAAAGCTGAATGCAGGCAAAAGGCACAAAAGTAACAAGATGTTTATTCATCTTCTGTCATGAGCATCACATTCAGGGTCAAAGAGGTAACACCTTCCACCTTCTGTCTCGTCTGTCTCTTTTTCACCAAAGGACCGATAGGAATCTTTTCCTCCCCTACAGCAAAGGAACAACAAGATAGTAGTTTTCTTCATTATAAGGATCTGCTTAACTCCTTTGGTCATAGGCCATTTCTTCATGTTGTCTCACACTTCAGATACCGAAGAGCAACACTGACTCTTCTGCAGAGCTCTACCCAAGCAGTCTTCTCCTCTGTGTCCAATAATCCATCTGCTTATGCAGCTGCACAGCCCCAGCTGTCCTTGCTGCTTCTGCTGCTGGCCACTGTGTTCCCAACTTCCCAATCCCCTTCCACATCACCACCTACCTCTGCCTCCAAACAATCCTTTTCAGCCTATCAGAAAGGGTTGCAAAACTTAAGCATGTGTCCTCTCACTAGTGCCAGAGCCCTGACCAGCTCCATAAATTCCTGTTTGTGCTTCCTAATGTTGTGATACTAATGGATATATTACCTATAAAAAATGATCCAAAACTTCGAAAGCTGAAGTGACTGCAGATTCAGCAGAAATTTTTGTGACTCTTTTCATGTTGAGTAGTTTCAAGACCCTCACACCTTCTGGAAAGGAGGAGTTTACTGAACTCCTAGTCAGAAGGTGCTTCATAAGGAGCATTCTGAGGGTAGAATTCCCAGATTTTGATTTAGGGCAACAGAACCTGTATTCCTATTTGCCTTTCACAGTTTAGAAGCTAGAACAACTGCATATCCTCCTATAACTCATTAGCACTAAGGAAATTGTAGGATTAAGTGTAGTATAACCTTTTCCTTCCTCTACTTACTTTTAAAATCCTTGAACTTTGTAATCTGGACTTCTTTTCTTTTGTTTTCTTTTCTTTTCCTAATTTCTTTCTTTTTTTTTTTTTTTAAATACCACAGTAAATTAACTGGTGACTATTCACAGGTCAAATATTAAATGCTCTTATATCCAAGATCACCTAAATCCCAGAAACAATGTTGGCTGCTTTCCAGTTCAAAGGCCCATCATCTGTATATTTTTTTCCTGTTCACTTTCAGAGCTTGTGTTGGTTTAACAAAACCTGGTTTGCGGGGGCAGGGAAAAAAAAGCTGTTCAAGACTTCTACGTCCTGCACAGAGCCAATCGCTGAAGGCTCTGACGATGGGCAGGTTACTAGCCCTATTAGACAAATTGGTAACGCCTCTGTGATGACATATTTAAGAAAGGAAAAACCACGAGAAGTTCTCTTTCTTGTTTCCCCTCCGAGGGGTGGTGAGGGGGCCCCTGGAGAGGACCACTGGGGCCTTCCCAGCACAGTGGCTGGGGAGGGCCATCCCAGCGCCGCAAGCGGCCACGCAGCTGAGACCATGTGGCTGGAACCAGCACCGGGAGCGCCCAGGCGGCCGGGGTGGCTCGGCCGTTGCCATTTCAACAGGGCTCGCAATCCCCAGTACAGAGCCTGGACAGGATCAACCTTTCAGCATTGTAGAAGTCTGTAAAAACTTTTCAACTGATAGAACTTGAGACCAAACAAAACTTGAGAACAACAATTCTCTCCCGAGTCAGAGACAAGGGAAAAGTGAGGACACGTGAGGAAAACCAACATGTTGGCACGGAGGTCAGTGGAAAAAAGGAGAGGGAGGAGGTGCTCCAAACGCCGGAGCTGAGATTCTCCTGCAAGCCGTGGTGAGGACTATAATGCTACAAACTGTTTCCCTATAATTCATGAGGTGCATGGGGGGGTGCAGAGACCCACACGCAGCCCTTGAAGAAGAGTTCTCACGCTGGAGCGCGTGGATGCTGAAAAGCTGTAATCTAGTGAGGAACTGGAACAGAGAGAGATGACCCTTGCTTTTAGAGATAGATGAAGAGAGCCTTCACTTCCAAACTAGAGCAGCTCATCCTTAAAAGACTAAACCCCATGAACTAAAATGACCCACACTAGGCAGTTGTGAGAAGACTGCTTGACCCGTGGGAGGGATTTCACAGTGCAGCAGGTTTGGGCGGGCTGTCACTTGTGGAAGTTAAAACTACACTAGAAAAGTTTGCAGAGAACTATCTTCCATGGGAAGAATCCCACGGCAGAGCAGAAGAAACTCTTTTCCTTAAGCATACTGAAGAAAGACTCTTAAGAAGTAAAATACTGACCAAAACTGCTTGTTCTGTTTCCTGGCATGGTTAATAGAAAGAGGGCAGGACTGGGGAAGAAAGGTGTTCTGAAAGTCTGCTTTGGTTCTCATAACCCTTTTTACTTTTAATTCTGTCAATAATAAATCTTTATACTGTTTAAGTTCTGAACCTGTTTTGCCTTAAAGTTTTTTTTCAGTAATCCTTATCTCAACTCATGAAAATTATTTCCCCTCCTCTGCTTAGCTATAGCAGAGGAAAATGAGTGCATAGTTTTTCGTGGGTGCCCGGCGCTTAACCAGCGTCAAACCGCAACAGAGCTCTATTTAATTCAGTGTAGCATGGTGGTCTTCTGCAATTCAGTATTTTAAAAAGTCAACAGATACTTTTGAAAAAAACCAAACAAAATGAAAAACATGAGGTAAAAAAAGATGCCTATTATTTTGGGATGGTTTTTTTGCATGAGCATTGTATTTGCAGTCTGCTCTTGAAGCCCTCCCAGATTCATCCTCTCCTTTCCACCCCCTTGAAGAACCTGATATACCATGTCAAAAGCAGAGCCAGTGTTTGAGGAATAGTGTATCTGTCTAAATGGTTTCATCTGAGTTTGCACTTTGGGTCTGTAGAGTACCTGCTGACGGGGAGCAGATTCCTCATTTCCTGCTGTTCTACATGCAACTGCATTGTGAACGGAGCTCTTGACATTGCCTCTGCTGCTGAAATCAGGCCATCCTCCCATCAAAGTGATCTCTGCCTCAAGTGCTCCTTTATCACTTCCATATTCTACTCTGAAAGAAACTAAAGTTCCAGAGAGCAAAGTACCAGAAGAGAACCATTGGGAGAGGATGTTTGAGGAGCAAATTATCCACACAGACCATTAAGTTTTGTCTATTCGCTTTTATACGTTCAAGAGAAATCCTGATCAAAGTCTACTTACTCCCTACCCCCAATCCCCAAACTACAGCAGAAACAATTTATAAGGAGAAATTGATTTTTTGAATATTCTGCTTGTTTCTTTTAAAGGGACCACCACAATGTGTAAGTTCTTCAGAGACCACTCTTCTTCAAGACAAGTTTCTGCCTTGCTTTTCCAGACTAGTGTTGTCACCAAAATAAAATACTGCATATTTTTGATCTGCCAGAGTTTGCTTCCAAAGCATAGGGAGCTGTTCTGAGCAGCAGCAGTCACCCTTTCTTTCTGACTAGCAGACACATGCTTTTGGTAATTGAATGCAGCTGTTCTCTTCTCTGCCCTTTCTTAAGCTTTTGAAGGAAATCCTGCTAAGATGCCGGTGCCTGCAGCAGGGATCCAGAACACGAGGGAACGCCAACTGGAAAGACTACTTTTCCAAAGGGGGGGTACCAGGTGACTCCGTTCTTAAATCTCTGCTGGGAATTTGGGATGTGTGATGTCACAGGAGGGTATAATTTCACCTACTTGTATTTTAGATTCTAAACAGAGAGCTGGCATTTCTTTAAAATAATTCCACAAGTGAGATAGCCTTCTGATGCCTTGAACAGAGGTGGCAAATTACTTTTTGCGGTGAGATAATGAACACAAAAAAAGACTTCTGTAGGCATCTATAGACACGTCACCTATTACCTGTTTGCACAGCTGCACTCATAGAGAGGTCTAGGGAGTAGAAGTAGGAGAGTTCTCAGTGATGGAGCCTTGAGTCTACAGGACCTCTCCCATAGTATCATGAAATTATTGATGCAGATGAGCCACCAAATACAACCATAAAAAGAAAGGACTAAAATGAACTTTATAACTTTTCTTTTGTTATTTGTAACATCACCAGCAAACACAATTTTATGTTTATACCTGCACACGTAGATGAGACTCTAATGAGGACTTTGGACTTTCATATGTAAACACATATTTCAGCACTGCAAATTTTGGAAACAGGCTTTTAGAACAAAAGATAAATTTTCTGTAAATACAAATGAATATACTGTGACAGCTAATGGAAAGCACAAAATTAATATCAGAAATTAAGTCTCAGGAGAACTAATAATAACAGTAGCAAGACCTCAATAAAATAATAGCTTTATTTAAATTATGCAGTTCTTCAAAGATATGCCAATGGAAGCATGAGTGACAAGTGGAAGTGCTGTAACTTCTTAAAATGGATTTTAAATTAGGCAGATAGTTTCATTGTCTCAGGCTACAGACACAGGATCCAGTAGATAATGCTTAAGGCATAAGCCCAGATCAAATCCTGCTGTAGCAGCAGTATAAAAAGGAGCACAGAAAAAGCAGTCAAAAGCCTGCTGACCATCCATTGAAGTGAAGGCAGTTGAAAGCCCCTATTTGCTTTTGTTTCAGCCAGGGGTACAGTTCTCAGCGTATGGATAATGCAAAAATAACTCATGAGAATTGTGTCAACCATCCATCCACAGCATTTTAAATAAAGATGGGCTGATGTTCTAGAGATTAACTACATTTTAAGCATGTCTACAGTACTCTGTGGAGTGAGTGTTTGCTGAGGCAGGGTTAAAGGAGTCATTACTCCTGAAAAATGACGTATCAGCCAAACGAGTGAACAAAAATACCCAAAGTGCCAACAAAACTCTGGACGTGAGGAGAGCAGGCTTCAGGCTGCTCAGGGAATAAGTAAGTAAAGTCTCCTGAGAAAATGTTTTTGCAGGTGCCAGGGTCCATCAGTGCTGGTCACTTTTTAAACATCACCTCCTAAGGGCACAGGAACAGGCAGTTCCCAAACTGAGAAGTCAAGCACAGAAGGCAGAAGTCCGGCTTGGTTGAACAAGAATCTTCTCTTGGAAATAAGGTGAAAAAGGAAGGTGTATGCCCAGTGGAAGCAAGGTCAGGTGACATGGGAAGAATACAGAGGAGATTCTCACCACTGCAGGGAGAAAATTTGTGTGGCTAAAGGTCTACTGGAGTTGAGCTGGTCAGAAATATGGGGGACAAGAAAAAGAGTTTTTTCAAATATACTAATGGCAAAAGGCAATGTAGAAACAGCATCTGCCTATGACAAGATGAGGACAGTCTTCTCACAAACAGGGACAGACAAGGCAGAGGTGTTTGACGTATTCTTTTTGTCTGCCTTCAACATGAGTGATGCATCAAGGCAGTCTCAATGCCCTGAGCTAGAGGACTATGACTGTGAGAATGATCAGCTCCCAGCCAGCTCTGAAATTGTGTGAGATCTGCTGCTTCAGCTGGATCCCTACAAATCTATGGGGCCTGGTGAGGTTCATCCAAGAATCCTTAAGAGCTGGCTGATGTCATCATAAAATCTCTCTTGATGATATTTGATCTGTCTTGGGATTCCAGAGAGGTCCCAGCTGACTGAAAGCTGGTTAATATTGTCCTAGTTTTCAAGAAGGGCAAGAAGGAGCAAGAAGGGCAAGGGCACTGGAAGAGGCTCCCCAGGGAAGTGCTCACAGCACCAAGCCTGACGGAGTTCAAGAAGAGTTTGGAAAATGTTCTCAGGCACATGGAGCAGCACCTGGGGTGTCCTGTGTAGGGCCAGGAGTTGGGCTCAGGGATCCTGATGGGACTCTTCCAATTCAGCAAATTCTATGATTCTGTGAGGTTCGTAACACTGAGATAGGACCGGCTCAGGGCACACCTACATGACCTCAAAAGGCATTAGCTGCTGTACACAAGCAACATGCATCCATAGTCCTAAAGAAAAATTCTTCCACAGGTAGCTACTTATAGTTTCACCAGGTTAAAAAAAAGGTCACAGTGCTTCACATGACTGCTGGCTGAATTTTGCCCTCTGACTCCTGTAGCAAACTCTTCTGTAATTAGAAATCCAGGAAGAATTAGGGCAGCCTCCAATCTATGAGCAGTTTTCACAGGAACTGCTCTCATGATTTTATGAATATCACTGAGACAGCACAGCTCTAGGTGAGGATAGATCACAGCTCCTGAATACTTATTTATGGGAAGAGAGGGAGAATTTCTTAATATAACATCTGTTCTTGGCCTTCACTGAAACAAATGTTCTCAAAAGCTGAGAAAAATGCCAAATTGCAGAAGCCAGAATTTCTTGGGAAATAAACATTTTTCAACTGTCTTTTTTTTTTCCTTAATTTTATTTTTTGACAACATTTGAGAATCTTTTGGCTGCAGCAGCAAAACTGTCTGCAGGAACAAAAATAAATTACTGATTCCATCAGTTAACACTGGCATAAACTTTTTAAACCTTGACTGTCTTTATTGCATTCTGAATTAAAACACTTCTGCTGAATGTGGTGATTTATTTATATTTTTGTTGTTTCTGTTGGCATTTTATGTTCATATTTTTTTTGAAGTACTTAATATAAAATAAACTCATGCTGATAACTTTGGATCAGTGCAGTACTTTTAAAACCACATGTTTACAATAAAACAGTGAGAGCTTTGAAATCGAAGTTAAGCTCAGGATGAAACTAGGAAAAACGTTAGAAAGGTTTCTGTGCTCATGAGTTTGATTCTGCCTGAGTTGGGCCAAAATTCTTTTCTCATCAAAAATTACTCAACTCTGGACTTTCCCCTTACAGTAAGTCAATGAAGATCCTTCACATATGCTCCTTTTGAGGAAAGCAGAACCGGGGCTTCTGTTTCCCGCTTTGGTTTAGGTAATGAATAATCCCAAAAGCTGAAGAAGTTGAGCCATGTGGATAAAAGACTGCCTTATAAGACCCAAGGTTGTCATTCTTGCACTCAAAATGTGAGTTTTGCTCCTCTGTTCTTGATTTTTGTATGCTCTGACTTTGTATCCATTTACAAGGGGATTTTGGAAGTTGGGGGAGAATTTAAATAAAAGTCTCTTGCTAGCTGCATTAAAGGTATGAAATACATTGTATCACATCAACTCTGACCTGATCCAGAACAGCATTTTTCATCCTTAAATTCTTGGCAGATTTGTATTGTGTTTTGATGGTGGGAAAAAGACCAATAAATGGTAAAGGCAAAAACATCACTCACTGGTAGCCAGACCTTTTCTGGGAAAATATAAACTAAATTAATGTTCTCTGAAGATTTCATCTTGCTTTAATAACTTAATAATATTCTGGCAACTTAGTTTGAGAAAGGTAAGAAAAGTTAGGCATGTATCAGCTTCAAAGATGCCTCATACTTTTAAAACTCTAATTTTATAACTGGAAAAAGGCATTTTTTGTGTGCAATTTGCCTCGCTTTTAGTTACTGGTGTCTGGTTCACTGAATTTCAAGCTCTGTGACTGGAAGCTTGGCCTGTGCTTTCTGTTCTGACCACTTGAGGGAATCATTCTGTAGCTGTGGTCCATAATTTTTGTTTTTACACTAAGGAAGTAAGAAAAATTATATTTGTTGCGGAAAGTTTTCCAACTTTACTTCAACATGAAAGACATCACAAGGCACCGGCTCAGAAATAAATTACTCCCTACATACTAAATATCCAGGAAGGGAAAAAAATGTTGATAAATGAGAGTCTTGGGAGTTGCTAAGTGAGGTCCCTGCACACAATTTATGATCATGCACTCTTGGACTTCAGAATGATTAATACAGCTAATTCTCAGTAGAGTAAGAGCTGTTTTAGCCCAGGAGAGAACTGTACGCTATTGTTTATAGAAGCAGATAACATCAAAGTGGCCCACTGCTTGTGTTAAGCAAATAGAGAATTCTGGGTCAGTGCAAATTAATCCTAAAGGAGTAAGAAAAAGTTCTTAATGACTGTTAGATCAGTGTGTTATCACTTTTCATAAAACCAAAAATGGTAGAACTGTTAATGAGAATTACAAATGGCCTCACTGGCCACAGCGTGCTGGCAGCTGTCTATGAGAATGGTGACCATTAAGTTCTCTGGCTATCTGTACATATGACATTTGCTAAGGCAGTGAAGAAGATTTAGGCAACTTTCTGAGATAATAAGTGATTTCCAAATGGTCTTTGGCAACAAATACGCAAAGTGTTTTATGGTGTAATTAGCAGAGTAGGCCAAAAGCCTTAAAACCTTTACTTTCTATTCATACAGTAAGATCCAGTTTACAGAAATAAATTAATTGAATTTACATGTGAAGTAACTGTGGGGAGAAAAGAAAGTCTTGTTGGTTGTGTCTATTAAGATGTGTTTTCACACAAAGGCAAGTGAAGCACACACTTCATATTTGTTTAGAAGGAATAGGTTGCATTTTGCAGACTGACAATATTGCAAAGTCAACTGCAAACTGCCTTAGAAGCATTGTTTTGTTCCCTTGAAGCACAATTTAACAGATTGACCACACAAAGGTCTAGAAAATAAACATCCTTTTTTTGGTTTTGTGAGATGGTTTGAGTTGGTAATGATTTTGGCATCTCTGAACATACCCCAACACACTGTAATTCTGTTCCAGTCCTTCTGACATGATCTATGCACCACAGTATGGGATGTAGCAGGGCTGTTGACAGGTAAGGAGTGGGAATGGGATGTAAGGGTACACTGGCCTTGTAAGCTGTGGGCTCCTGAGCTGTGCTGGCAGAGCAGAAGGGCAAAAGTCTCCTCAATTCCTGTTGGCATGTCCATGCCTGTTTACAAGTCATCATAAGACAGTATGAATACTTACTCTGTGGACGATTTAACTCTCCCAGTATTGTCACCAGGATATTATTTGTCTGTTAAATTTGTTTTGAAATAAATTGCCTTGTTTCATACAGGATTATCACACCAAGAAATTATTTACATAACTATTATGTCCTCTGATATATTTCTCTCTGGTACAGTGGTTGTCACTCAGCAAAGTTCATGCATACATTTCAGTGCTTTGCAGGATATTTGACCCATAAAACAAACCCTTTTCAGAATGCAGTAACAGCAAAAGTAGGTTTCCCCCCTTGACTTACAGTTTTCCTTTCTACTGCTTCACATCTGGGGTGCATATTTGCATATGAAGATATTTTCTAATGTAAGCCAACGATGTGAAATACCCCTGTGTGGATACGCAGAGGGAAAATGTCCTGCATAGGACATCAGGTCTTTTTTGCCCTTATATTGATACCCGTACACGGGAGAGTTCTTTGTTCAGGGGATGCAACCGAGCTGTAGCAGTCTTGTTTTATTCTAGAACCAAACTTGCCTGATGACCTCTAAGCTCTTTTGTACATATCTGGATGGGGAGGTAACAGAGACCACTATGTGTGCTGCGTGCAGTAAATGAACCAATTTTTTAGCAACACACAGAGGGACTCAGATATTTGCCAAAAAAACCATGATTGGTGGGGAAAGTTGCTGGCTTGCAAAATTAATAGCCTCTCACAGGAGACTTTATTTAGAAGTGACAAAAATCTCCCCTACACAAAATGAAAATTTATCTTCTCTTCCTCTCTTTAGCCCCTCTCACTTAGTTTGAGGAAGGTAAGCAGCTTTCCCTCTCCCCCATGGTAAATCAGTCATCTAACCAGGAGGTAAAAGTTGTGCTGTCTGTCATTTTTGTCCTAGGGAAAATGACTGTAGGTGTCTCTCATGCCCACTGTCCCATCACTGAAACCAAACCATTTGTATTTAATTTTTTTAATCTTCTCACGGAAGTCTGCACCTCCTGCCTTTTAATCAGCCTTGATGTTTCTCTCTGAAGTCACTCCAGTATGTCTACATTTTTTGCTGGTATATATCTAGAGCTAAACATAGTGTAATGAGTGCAGAACAGAGCTACAGTGTAATGGGCACACAGAAAAAAACAGAAAAAAACAATCTATGTTTTGGACTTGGATAACCACTGTCTAGCAGTTAATTCACAAAGTTTATGTCTGAAAAGACAAAATGAGCTATTTTTCATTTGCAGATAAACTTCTGAAATCTTCCACCTTCACTCTAATTCCTAGAAAAGAGAGGAACAAAAGGAAAGCAACTGCTTGTGATTCATCTCTGTCTGCCTCTCAGGACACTGTGCACAGACCCCTTAAAATACTCTGCAAACTTGGTGCCTGGCTTGTCCTGTTCACCCATTCTAGCATCATCTGAGAAATACACTGTGCAACTGGCCAGTCTGACAGCTTTCATGATGCCGAAGTTTATGGCAACTGTAAATCTATTAAGCCACAATTTGCACTTAATAAAATGAAACAGCAAGTAGTTAAATGAAAGCTCAATCCTAAACTGGACAACATTTTTCAGGAAAAGTCATTGAGCCTGCTGTTGCTACTGCTGCCTTCCTCTGAGAAATTCAATCGTGCTGATTGAGGAAACCTGGAGAGAGCTGGCTATTCCTTCCTTTGGTTTGTAATTGCTCCGTAGACCATTTAATCATCTGTAGATGAAACAAAGCCTGTGCTGTGGAGTCCCGGAAGGGCAGGCATGCGCTTATCAACTCCCTACCCACCAAGCAGAGCTGGGAGCTCATCCTGATGCTCTGAGCAGCCCTGCTGTCGAAGTAAGGAGCTGAGAGCAGATGGGTTCTTCCTGCTGTCACTACGCCAGCCTTCCTGCCTGACTTGGTTTCATTACAGCAAAGTCTGTACAAGCCAGTTTTTCAGGAGCGGGGTTTGGAGCACAGAATGAAGGTCTTTCTGCCTGAGAAGGCAGGCAGATACTGAGACAACTGCCAGGACAGGAGCTGCTTGATGCTGTCTTGATGAGAAGAGATAAGCACTGAAAATTAAACAAGATGAGCAAGGATTTACTGGCTTCTGTAAAACATATTCCTCTGTCAACCTTAAAATATCTTTCTTCATACCCCCAACTCTGAATGTGCTCCATATTGCATCATTGCTGAGTGACCAAGTGGATGGCCCTGTTTCACAGATGAATAGTCTGGTCAGAAACCATATGCCCAGATTCATTAACTTGAAGAAAAAAAAGGCCTGGCCAGGGAAGGCACTGAGAGTGAGCTCAAAAACCAAAAACCTCATGCGTCACACTAATTGGTTTGGAATATTAGCCTTTATTTGAGATTTGAAATCCATTTCCTCCTGAATATAGGTAATTTGCCTAACAGCTCAGGCACTACACATAACCAGGTACAGCTTGACACTGCCCTCTGCTCCTAGCTCATATTTTCTGTAATACACCAAAAGAATGTAACACTTAAAATAGAGTTACAAGAACTGGCTGCTTCTGGGAGGGCATCTGTGGGCACATATCTTCCCCCTTTCCAAAACTTTTGTCCGAAAGGATTCTTATGAGGATTTTTAATTCACAAAAAACACTCAGTGCTGACTAATGCTTGCCAATTAAGTTCAGCCCATTGAATCAACAGTTTCCTGTTACCTGTTCCTTCAGGTAGAACAGCGGCTGATACCCCTGCCCTTTCCCAGGCTTCTGTGCAGGGACCTTTCCTGCCTGAAAACAGTGGGGACACCTGTTTTCTGAGCTCGGAAGGCCAGCACCTGAAATCCTAGGAATGGGCCTGCTATTGAGTAAAGGGTGCTTGATAAGGCAGCCACTGTG
Source organism: Gymnorhina tibicen (assembly GCA_013399875.1). Classification (NCBI taxonomy): domain Eukaryota; kingdom Metazoa; phylum Chordata; class Aves; order Passeriformes; family Artamidae; genus Gymnorhina; species Gymnorhina tibicen. The sequence continues at coordinate 1,290,395 of VXAZ01002666.1, read as the reverse complement.
ATAGGCAGCGGAAATTTGATGATGAAAGGAGATGCCTAATAGATTAATCTGGTGTGATTTGCCAAAACACAGGGTTTTCTGCAAGATTATCCACACTCGCAATAGGAAGCCCTTTGTTTGGTAAAAGTCCCCAGTTATCATGGTATTCTTTATCTCAACAAGAAACATAATGGTTTACTTGTTTACATGCATGGCAGATATATTCAGAGCTGGGCTTAGGAACTGTGAACTCCTTTTCATTTGAAATGCTTCCAGCAGGCAGGTTATTAGCTGAGGGGGAACAAGCAGTTGGACACACATAAAATTTAAATCTGCCTTGCTTAGATTGGCAAAAATGAATGTTATTTCATCCACTGGGAAAATGTTTTACTTCCTGCTCAGATACTTTTGGAAGAAAATCACAAGCTCATTTGTAGCCATCATATATGTATGTATATATTTTTTTAGAGTTAAGTGGTATGTCTACAGAAACGTATTTGTTACTTTATACCAGTTATTTTCCACTAATATTAATTATTTTATTAGCTTGTCTTTACTTCTTCAATTTTACTTTGCTTACTATAAAATGTGACTGATGGTTTTACATTATTTATACTGAATGTGTGGCTGGAATCTAGCCCTTGATGTACCTTGGATAGAACTGCTTTGGTTTCTGGAATTGATTTTTAAATACCTTACACATCCGGAACTGCAGAACTACCAAAGCGCAGTGTTCTTGAACTTTGAAAATAAACAAAAACTACTGTGTTAGAAAACTGCTTTATTAAAGCCTTTTTTAGCAATCTTATGTCGACAAAGTCTTTCATAGCGTGCAGTATTACGCTTGCTGGACGCACAATGCACATGCTGCACAAAGAATGCGCGTTGTATTAAAGGAGCTGGAGCACGGGAGTCTGAGGCAGTTATTTTTCTGTGCTCCTTGGCAGTAGCGTACTGTGTGTACCACATAGGATCTAAATTTACTGCAGAGGCAGCCAGTTTCCATATCATACTAATTACCAGGTGGGGGGTCACTTCAAACGGGACTAAAAGAAAGAGAAGGCAAGTAAGTGAACCGCTCACCCTGATGCCACAGGATTAGTTGTGTGGACCTACCTCAGCAATCTGCTGCAGCCAGAACAAGAGTGAGGAAGGAACAGAATTTGTTAAGATGGGGCAAATGGGTCTGCAAATGTGATAAATCCACGAAAAGAATAGATGTCCAAAGATTTGTCTGTCTAGACCAGTGGACAGCTACAAATGGGAGTTAGTGGCTCATGCAAATGGATACAGTACAATGAAACATTATGATGGAGTAATGTTTGGCATAGACAGAGGATTTTATTTTACTTGTAGGACATATTTTATGGTTTATGAAGATATTGGAAATCTCCTTTCTGTTTTCTTCTTCCTTGTTCATAGTTTACATTACTTATTTTACAATGTGTTCAGGCACACATTGTACTTTTTTTCTGTCTGCTCCAAACTTTCCTATAGCTCAAGCTGTGCTTAAAGCCAAGTCCTGCAATTCAGCCTAGTCAGTGCACAGCTAAAATTGAGGAGTGCAGGGAAGGCCTTCAGAACTTATTGCAGTAAGTGCGAAATCATCACAATCTTTGCAAAATTTCTTCTTTGGGCTTACGGTGTCCATACATTGTCCATAAAAAAAGGCCTAAATAAAAAGACTTTCTAATGTAATTTCCCATTGTTAAGTATTGCGCTATTTTCACAAAAGTGTCTGAATAAAGTCACATGCTGGAAAGTAACAGCATCTTCTGTCCACAATCAATGGGATGCTTTCAGAGGAAAGCCCTCAGCCAAGCCAGAGTGACAGCCATACTGAACTGCAGCAGTACAGACAAGAAATAAATTTTAATGTGTTTCTTGGCACTTAGTTCTTTCTTCACATTTATGAAAACAACTGTACTTCCAATACTTTCTATATTTTCTATTTAGGCTGGTGATTAAAACATTCTAATAAAGTTGAGATGATTAAACATTTTAGCCTTTTAAAGCACATTGTTTCCACTAAAAAGTGAAAACATCTCTCATTAGGGTAGGTATGGTCAGCCTTATTTTTGATACCGCTTCCTCATCTTGAACTTTTTAGTGTAGGCTTCCAAAACGTTCCTTGATTTATTTTCAGGGGATAGGGGCATTTTTTTAAATTGGTTTATTTGTTTGTTGGTTTGGGGGTTTTGTTTTGTTTTGTTTTGTTTTAGCAAATGCACCGCACCCATTTGTTTGCTATTAAAAGTTTATCGTTACATCACCAGACACTAAAAATAGAATATTTCCTTTTGTATAGATAGTAAAAATATTATGCCTGACTAGGGCTTCTCCTAAAAAGTACCTTCTGGGTTAGTCAAGTTTCTGCATGCACAGTCATAGATAACCTATAGCTTTGTAACCCAGCCCCAGGGATAAAATTTGCCTGGTGATATTAGAATGTATTCATTAGACGATAGCTTCTACACATAATTTCTGTCTGTTATTTTAACATCAGAAGCAAAAGTGTCTATCTACATCCCAAGTCACCTAGAGGAATACGTGGTTCCTTGGGAAAAGGAAATACGATGTTAAAGTGAAGTGCTGCTGCACCATGCTACAGAACAGTGCACTCCAGAGGAGTCTGCAGCAGTGCTATAGGTCAGAGCAGAAGCGTATTTTTGAACAAACCTCCTGGTTGTTCCCATTCACTGCGCTTTGGTTCACAGCACAGAGTGGTTTAAGAGCACATTCCATAAACATGTTTTGGGTGAAACTAAGCCAGATGTGTTCCAGGACTGTACCTAATTCACTCCAATAGCTCATAGATAGCTGACAGGTCCCAGACCCAGTCACAAGCTAGACCAAAGCAAACACCCTCTGACACATACCTAGTCCTCAGGATCAACAGATTTGCTCCACTGATCTGCCCATACCAGCCTGTACTACCTGCTACTGTACGCAGAACTTCTGTGACCAGCACTAATTTTGCCATATGGAAGGACGTTTATGTGAATGAAAATACAGCAGTGGATTTCAGAGCAGATTAAGATCTCCCGGCACAAACAGAAGCACTGCTTACTGAATGGGGTGGTTTGCTGAGAGTCAAGGCTTCAGCTGAAGCACAATGTCTTAGTAGATGCATGGAGGAAGTCCTGACACTTCCACACAGGGTCATTTGCTGCATGGGGCTACTTTCCTTCAAACCTGTCACTTACCTTTGCAACAGACATCTGTGACCATGACTGCACAAATAAAAAAACTCTGTTTGAAATCACTGCCCTATGTTGTTGTGAATGTCCATCACAGGAAAATATCCTAAGAATTCATGGAAAGATTACTGGGGGAAAAATTACATGTATAATATTAAGATGGCAGGCGACAGCACATCTCGGGGAGAGTAACACAGGCCCTTCAGTATTTCTGTTTGCCATTAGAGAGGGACCAGACAGACCTTTGTTTCTGAAGCTCGTGGATTGCTTTTTTGCTTTGTTGCCCCAGGTAGCTCTAGTAAAAGATACCAGCTCTGCTTGCAAGCCTTGACTCGGCTGTAAACTTAGATCATCCAAGCTACAACAACAAGAGGACAAACTCCACATAGTGCTAATGTAATTTGCAGGGTCAGCATGAAACTGATCCTGCCTCTTGGATGAAGAGAGAGCTATATATGTTGTGTCACATCCACAGAGCTGCCAGCACCTGCTAAGAACCTTCAACACAAACTGAAGCCAGAGTGAGCTGAGGTCATGCTTCAGGCATGCCAGGATGGATGAAGTCATTGTGTTCAGCCACTCTGGCTAAATGCAGTGGCAATGTATACATGTTGCACACCCACAGTCCTCTGTCCATCCTCTGTTCCAGTTGTCCTTGGTCCTGCACTATGGAGGATATGCAGGAAAGGTAGCCTCTCGGCTGTATGAAACAGCTACAGAACTCAATTCCACAATGCTAGATTAGGTACAACCATTGTATACATGGCCAGAATTTAGGCCATCATACTTCGAAGGTTTTTCAGAGGATATTAAATATGGCTTAAATTCATCTTTGAAACAAGTGGGTGAAGTATATATTATAATATTAATTTAGTTCTACTGACATCCCTAATGGGAAGACGAATGTTGCAGAAATTTTTACTAAACAGAAGAATGACTTTGGCATGTCAGCTCTCCATCACTGGATCTGAGGAAACAAAACATTTATTGTTTCCAGGTCTCTGAGACCTTAAAAAGAAAAAAAATCTTGGCTTTTTGGCACCTGAAAATAAGAGCTTTCAATTCAGACAAAAGAATTATTGTTTCTGATATCCATCCAAAAAATTAAATACAAAATAAAAAGTAATATACTTCTGTCTGTACCTTAATATCAATGAAGTGTTTACTTTAGTTTTCTACTCCTCATCTTTATTTGTGGATGGATTTATCTTCTTTTGCTCTGCTCGTCTTCACTGCATCACAAGAGCGCTTGATGTGTGACATCTCTTCACTCTGTCATTTGGCTGCACACATCCAGGAACTGACACTGTAGCAAAAGGTCATCAGTCCTATAAAACTAGTATGATCTTCACACAGAAACTCACACTCTTTCATGTTAGAGGGACAGCTTCCATTATGTTGTTTGGTGTCCAGCATACCATAGAAGTAAATGCAGCTGTTTAATTTTGGAGCCAGTAGACAGTTCCCATGAGCAGCAACAAAATGACAACTGTTTGACTCGTGCTATCTGCTTGTCCCCTTTGTGTGTCTGTGTGTCTATTTTCCTATCCCTGGCCTACGCACCACGGCCACGGCTCACCACAACCTGCAAAACTTGATGGAAATATGCTCAATTCTTCCCTGGAGAGGAGTCACCTTCCTAATGTCAGCCTTGCAAGGCACTTCACGTAACTCCAAATCACCACTGAAGAGAGATCCTTCCATCTCTTCTCTATCCTCCTGCACAACACACATGGCAGAAGGATCTCAGTTGTCCTCTGCCAGTTCAAACAAAGGCTGGTCAGGAGGAATGAGCATTCCCATTGCCATCCTTTTCTACCGCACAAATGATGATCATTTATAGTAATTTACAATAATACAGCTTTGGAAAATATATATTGGAGGGGAAAGTGTTGTTTTAAGAACTACACAGAATTTTCAACATTCAGCTGTTGAAAAGCACAGTCAATTTTTAGTGGTAAAATATTTAAATCCCTGCATATTTGACAGATTATTCCATGTGAATGATAATGATTTGTTGTAAATGTCACCATAGCAGCTGCATATAAATATATATAGTTTAGTCTGACTTCAGAATAAAGTAAGCTTTATCTTTATTACCTGCTATGCCACCAAGAATAGAAGTATCCCCTTTGTATTCTTGAGAAATGAGACCCAAAGTTTGCCCTTTTTTTCTTTTACTTAAATAGTGAGAAAATTGCAATGTAAGCTAGCCAGAAAATGTTGGCAATTGCATGTTGGATAGACTTGAGGGGTGAAATATGAGAATTCCAGAGACAAAAAAGAAGGATGTTGTCAAGAACAGAAATATAAACTTGGTAGCCACCCTCCTAGAGATGGTAAAAAAAAAGTCACAAAAATGAATTAAGTTTCCAAGGAGTGAGTTAGAAAAGGAGAAAGGAAGCAATGAAAGAAGAAAGCCTTGAGACACCAAGAGAGGAAGAGGAGAGGCAGTAAGTGAAAAGAGCAGAGGAAAGAAAGTAGAGTGGCCTCAGAAGCATTAGGAAATCAGAGTTGGGAGCAACTCAGTTGTCCAAAGGAGTGAGTGGCCACAGAAGATCAGGGATGGAGAAGCAGCAAGAGAAATCCCCTTGAGAAACATGAAAACACTGCAGGAAAGCTGGTGCGGAAAAAGGTGTGTGAAAGGGCAGTCCCTGAGACAGGGAATGAAGAGCAGTTAGAAAATGACAGAGACCATGAGGGAATCTCTCTGTTCTCTCTGCATGTTGCAATGCCACCTCTGCCCCTCTGGCATGGTCTGGGAGGAGATGTGATGGCAGGTTGCATGGCTGTTAATGTAGCTGAGGATCTTAATTTCGTTCTCTCACAGAGAAATTACGTTGCTTTAGGTCCATCTTGAGGGGGAAAGAAACCTTTCCTTATATTGTTGTGGCTATCTCATGCTGAGAGCGGGGTTGGAACAAGCTCCTTTTCCACTTAGGCTCTCTACACCCCCTATCTGAAGGCATTTAAAGGTAGTGTCTAAGCTGGGGGTCAGGTCTCTCCGACTCCCACACAGTCAGCAGAACAAGAGAGGTTGCTCCAGGCAGAAATTCAGGACTCCCAGCACAAACTTCTTTCTTGACTTCCCTCTGGCCTGTATAGGGGACCTGAGGACTCCAGCCCCCAGGGGGAGATCCACCACCAACTCTCCCAAGCCAGCTCCTGATTTCTTATGCTGAAATCAAAAGCTGTAGGCAAAAGGTAGTTAAAAGCTTAACCTTGTATGTCTTACTAGGACTCCTTTTTCCCTTTTTACTTTTTTTGAGTGGGTCATTTCTTAAACTCTCTTCACTTGGATTAAAAATGCTGAGTACATCAATTGCTTGTAAATTTGAAAATTATTAAAATGCATATGCAGAATAATAGGAAGCTAACTTAGGTATTGTGGTGTAAGGTATTGATAGAAGTTTAGCATATTGTCCTTTAAAAAAAGCTAACATTGTACATGTTGGTGTAGAAATATCATAGGTCCTGTTTCAATTAAATGATTTCACTGAAAGAGCCATAGCATGAAGATTGAATACTAGTATTTATTGAAAGTGATAAATTATCCAAGGATTATACTTTATAAATATGAGACTCAATGTCTAGGAAAAAATGTAATAACTACCTTAGGTATACTTAAAAAACAAGCTGTTCCATGAGTAGTTAACAGAGCCTGAGCCCCTGTATGTTTGTGTCTTACACCCTCTGCACGTTCCTACTGTATTAACCCTATTCATCTCTCATGTCCCCACTTGATAATCCCTTTTGGCAAGAGGGAGAGCCGCCTGAAGCCGTCCCAGAGCCCTGGGTGAGTTGGCTGATGCGTGGCCACAAGCGTTTGCGTGCACCCAGGCGTTGCCAGGCAGAAGCAAAGCTGACTTTGCTGAACAGGGGCCAAGTTACCTGGAAGAACAAATACGCTTTTTCTCTTCTATCCAACCACAAATTTTCACTGCAGTTATTGGAACTTAATGATGTTTGGGATTTCTCCTCCTTTCTCAAATGTGGTTGAAATTGGCCTGAATTTTTCTGGGGAGATGAAGAGGTAGTGGGGGAGAGAGAGTGAGAGAAAACAGGGCTAAAAATAACAATGTTTGGATTTTTCCAGGCCATTTATCCTGAAATATTAGAAAATGAAATACGTAAAGTAATACTTTTCTTTCTCCCCCACTAAAAACACACAGTAACAGATACAAATGGATTATTTTTGGTTTGATCTAGTAATACATTTTTGTATACAATGACATCTGCATTTTCTTCAATTCAGAGTACATACACTTTGAGGTCTGTATTTTTCCACTCCCGAAAGGATGGACAACAGACTAGGAAGCTGTTTGAAAAGGTGGGGAGAAGACCACTGTCCAGCATGTGGATTATTATGGATATAAGCCCACAGCTGTGTGAGGAGCACATTGAGAGAACCACATCTGTTTACATCAGCTGAGGATCTATCATTTATCTGAAAGAGTAAGTTTCCCAAGACTGCCTGACTGACTTGGACTTAATACTTGATTACATGGTTATTTTAAGAACTCTGCAATGGCCTGTAAGAGAAATCCTGCTGTCTTCAGCAGTCTTGTCTAATTTATACTCTAGGGTCCACAACTCTTACTGATACTATGTATTTACAAACCAAAGGGACTTTTTAATAGTCTGTGCCATTGTGTTCACACTACTCATCAGTGAAGCTAGTTAAATTTGGGAAGTTAAAAGCCTTTAAATAAAGTAAACAGGCTCAAAGGCTGGTGCATGGGCATAACTGACCGTAGCAGGGCTTGGAATGAAATTGAAGTCCTACATGCTAATGCCAAAAACAAGATACAGTAGGTTCAGGGCAGCCCTGACTGCTTTTGATGTTCTGATGCCATAAATAAACATCAATTACTACTTGTGAGAAAATTACCTTCCCTGGAGTTCATACCTCCACACTAGTTTCAGTTTGGCTACTGCCTCTTAGTTATAAATCTGTACTCTCTTTTCCATGCCTGCCTCTGTGGCTCTGATTGAATGTTACAGAGGTGCAACACACCAGATCAGCATGTGCTGGATGAGATGCAGACACATCTAGCAAAGGTTTTGATGTTCTGTATGTTGTAATTTATAGCTTTCACAAGTGTCACCCCAAGGATAGCTATTTACCCCCATACACATTTATCACTGCCTTTTCTCTCACCACACCACCTCCTGTATTTCTTTACTTTCTTCTTCTGATTTAGTATCTCTGTACTGTTTTGCTGTTCTTGTTTCCTTACAGAATACCACCATTTTATACATTTAGATGTCTATGGTGAAAAAAAGCAAAAGAAAATGGATCGGTATAAACATTGGCTTTGCAGAGACCTGTAATGGGCAAATGGCCAAGGAAACTCTGCTGCAAAGTAAGCGAAGAAGCCAAAACTTTTAACTTCCACTGCCTCCAATACACATCGGTTTAATGTTCATTTCATCAGGAAAAATATGGATGACTTAGAAATCTAATTACATTGACCTTCAGGGGTGTTTTTTACTTGCTGTCACTCCAAAGTCAGTAATACAAACTCTCAGAATATGATCTTAGTGCCCATAGTCCCTTGCTCTCACTTTTAAAAATTAATGACAATGCATCTCTCCATAGTGCAGATCTCAAGATGCCAAAATTTTATTCTCTTTTTTGTTCCCACAGGAATGTTGCTGGATGGGGCTGAGAGTTTTGTTCAGATCAGCTTTTTGTGTATGCACTGTTTTACACTGAAAAAAGTTAAGAATCATGTGTATGGAGAATGAACAACTAAAGGAAAATAATGGTTTTGTCTGTTCCTGATTTCTTACATATTCAGTTACTTTCTGAATATATCATATGGACTATTGTACTCCAAATGCACTTTGGTGTAGACATCTACCAACACAATAATCAGTTGTGTTTACATTACAATCAGACTTGACTCATGCCTGTAAATTCATCCCATTTTACGTATTTACACACATATTTTCTCTCCACTTTTTCCCCCAACAGACCACATAAAATGCAAGAATGGTTCATAAAATCTGACATCAAATCTGCAAAAGTTGCAAAATATCAAGATAAGGCTGCTGCTTAAGGTAAAAAATAACTGGTAGCTGGGATTAGGAGATGGTCAGATGGTCACCTGTGGACCAACTCTGGAGGAAGATCTGGGGTACTCTCAATGTATTTTAGCACTGGAAACAGAAAGAAATTTGAATGGTGACCCTCAGGCACTCCACATCTCCGTCTAGATTGTGAATCAGCCAAGATAAAATGGGCTTTTAAGAAATAGCAAAAGAGAGCAAGCATCCACTGCCATTATATTTTACATAATAGGTTAAAATCACTTCAGACAAAAGTAAGGCTTGAATGTGCAGCTTTGGGAGCTGAAGGTACCTGTATTCCAAACCTCAGTTGGATTTCAACATGTGGAAATGACAACTGCACCTCTTGCTCTCTGTGGACAGGTTTGTTCTTGAAATTCTTTAAAATATAGGAGATTTTTGAACACAAATTTTTCATTAAATTTGGATGAACTGCCATTTGGATGAAGAAAAAAAGAAGGATCAGAGACAAGCAACAAAACTAAAATTATTTCAGGTAGAGACAACATTTGAAGCATTGAAATTGCCTGTCCCTAGTCCTGCCACAGTACCTGTGTGGCTGGTGTGGAGGAATTGATAATTTTGATCAGACAGCTCTACAGCAGCCCTCTTAGACTAATTGAAAACTGTGGAAAACACATCACACCCTCAAACACTTCCCAATCTATGTGGAAGGCCGAGTGACTTGACCCACAGTACAGCAGTGGAAGCACAAATGTTCTCCTGATTTGATGTAAAGCACTAAGAAGCAAAACCATCAGGCAAAGATCACAGGTGTTCACAGGAATGTTCCTTCAATGAAAATTACCCAGAGGTTGAATTTAATTGGCAATCACAGCATTGTTTTGTCAGGTCTAATAGTGACTCACCATGCTAAAAATCTAAATGCAACAGTAGAGCAAAATAATAATTTTAAAAAAATGTTGTCAGGAAAAGCATCACCAAAACCTCACAAGGAACTATATCTGGCATAAAAGTCCTAAAATAAACACTTTGCCAAATACTTGTTGGCAAGGAGAAGTTTTCATTTAAGTTTGTAAAATGACAAAAAAAAATTCTAGGACCTATTATTTGTAGCTTTGTTTTCTGTGCAAACTTTGCCTGTATGAAAGGTAACATGCTTTTTCTTTATTATCCTTTTAAATTGGTGAAGTTTAGATTTTCTTCCACTCTGAAATTATCCTGGAACTCTGCACCAGAAAGGCTGTGGATGAAAAGTAAGCATAAAGAGTTTAATAACACAACCATCACAAAATGATAATTAAGTTATGTAAAATGCCATAATAAATGCACATTGTAAGATTGTAGTGTTGTGGTAAATATATTTCTTTAAAAATTAACACTCACGCAGCAGATTATCTTTTTTTCTGTATTCTTTAAATGTTCTGACTTCAAATTTCAAAATGCTTTTCTATGTCAATGACAATCTTAATAAACTACAATTAGTTCCACAAGGCACTTTCTGATGCACAAGCCCCTGGCTTGATTGCGGTGAATGGTGGGTATTTCCTGTGTTTAAGTCCACATATGGATTGAGTAAGGCAGTGGCAGAGAGACTACTGTTTTCCTTCACTACATCTTCATTTCTTTTTCAGAGGGTAAGCCTTTTTTGTTTTTCCTGGCTCTGTTGTCAAAACATTGACCAGAGTTTTGGCTCTTGGTGTTGGAATACGAGGCCAAAACAATCCTCTGAAAACCAGTGTGGCAAAATGTATTTTAAATCTATATATTCACCATTCAACCATGAGAGTAACCACGCCCACTGCCCCACTCTGTGGTTTAAAAACAACATGGGTTTGCCCCCAGAACGGTTTGATTTATTTGACAAGCTTTTTCAAGCTAGGTATATCAACATTTAAACTGTTCTGAGGCTTGGCTTCCTACATCACATATACAGCAAGTATTAAAACACACTCTAATCATTTTCTGCCTCTATTAAACTAGACAAGGTGAATGCATTGTGCATTCTGCAAGATTTCTTTGAAAACCTGTCAATCTCTCCAAAGACAGATAAACTACAGTGATTGTTGGTTTTGGGTTTGTTTTTTTCTCAAAAACTTACAATTGGAGCCTTTTAAATATTACCTTTATTACATCCTTTTTGGAAAATGCATTGTTATGATGAATATGTAGAGCTAATTGCTGTTTCTGACATAATAAAGTCCAATGCAAAACAGTAAAAGATTACATATTATAGAGACTTCTTCATAAAATGTAGCAGAATGCACAAGTACACTGTGACGATGCAAAATATTTCCCTGCATTATTAGGTTCTTGGAGCAACTCTCTTTCCTCAGGGGTAACAAGGAATACAAACAAAAACTTGGATGTAAAAATGAAATCAGGACAAGACCAATTTTGCACACATGACTGGGAAAATTAAAGCGTGGAGATGGTGTGTGGGACATTAAATAATCTATCCAAACAGAATCTAATATTCTAAGTACTAGGGTGTAATTCCCTTGAACCAGAATTCCGATATAATTTACTCCCAGCTTTTTTTGTTCTATTTTTTGTGTTGGGTAAGGCATCACTGAGCCCGGCCTCTGTTGGTGTAGCTTGCATGGACATGATCTGTGTAACAGTCACATACAGAAATATATTCATAGACATGCAACAATAAGCCTAAATTTGAGGTAAGTGGTGGCTCTACCTTGAACACTCTATAAGCGATCCGTGTGACATTTGAACCAAATTTAAATATCCCGCCCAAATTTACCCCCAAACGGCACGGCGGGGAGGAAGGAGCAGGCCAGGAAGCGCCTTTCGCCATTAAATCAAACATAAACTTCACAGCCAAACCTGTTTCGTTTGTGCGTGCTGCAGAAAGCTTTACAAGGGCTGGCGGGGGGAATGTATGTGCCTGTGAACGCAGCCACACGTGTTACGGTTCCCGTGCCACCCTCCCTCAGCGCAGGGCTCCCCTGCCCAGCTCCCGCTCGGCTGAGGGGCAGCGCGCGGGGAAGCGCCGGCCCTAACTGAAAGAAAAGCAAAAGCAATTATCCCGGGGGGAGGGCACTCCGCTCGATTGGCCGCTGCTGATGGATGTCCCGCCGCCCCCGGAGGCCACCGCGGCCCCAGCCCCGGCCCCGCCACACCTCGGGCCCCCGGAGCGGCGGCGCGGTGGGACCCGGCCGGGCTCGGCCCCTCCTGGGGATGCTCGCTCACCTCTGCGCGCAAACTCCCGCCTCCAGAGCGCCCGTTTGTTCCTCCGTTCAGCGTATTCCCGACGGCTTTCCTCACGAAAACTGTAAAACCCCAGTGCTGGATTTTAGTGGCTTAAAACAGAGACCTAAAGGGGAAAAAAAAAAAAAAAAAGAAGCAGCTTTTCAACAAACCCCATAAACCCGAGATGCTAGAGCTAGAGAGAAGAGAAACGGGGAAGGATGGAAAGCTGAAAGTATCAGCGGGAATAGAAAATAGCTTAGTTTTCACTCCCAGACACCATAACTTGTTTTACGATTAGTAATCTGTTTAAAGATTTGTCCTGGAAGTACTTGATATTGGGTTACAAAAGGTTACGTTAATTGCATTAAGCCATAATGACCCATGAAGCACTGCAAAGGCTTAGAGAAATCACGCTTCTTCCTTAAAGAGATAAATGTAATAAATAAGCAATAAAAAGTAAAATAAATTAAAATAATGATTAAAATAAAATAAAATAAAATAAAATAAAATAAAATAAAATAAAATAAAATAAAATAAAATAATAAAGTGGGAGCGCGGCAGGGCGATGGGGCGGGCACGGGACTCCCGGAGGAGGGAGCAGGGCGGGAGGCAGCGCCCCAGTCACGGTGGGCTCCAGCCCCGGCCCCGGCAGCCCTCCCGGGTGCCCTCGCCCCCCTCCCGGCACTGCCCCGGCGGGAGGGCGTGTGGCGGCCCTGGGCGCAGCCGCCTGCGTTATGGTCCGGAATTAAATGTGTCTACTAATAATCTATAGTCTCGCTCGCCGGGGCAGAGCAGACAAACAAAATTGTCATTCCAAATGAAAAGAAAACACTATTTCTTAGAAGTGTTTAGGAGGGTGCACAGCGGGGCATATTTTCTTTCTTACTGGCAAGAGTTTGTAACTGGATCCCTTAACATTACTGAGAACATGAAAACATGAAACAAAAGTATTGATCCAAGAATTCGCCGAAGAAAAGTATCCAAATACACACTGGTTTATTTAAATCTTTTTTAAGGTTACATCAGATGTTTACGGGGGAAGTCCAAGCTTGTGATACAGCCCCCGCGTGCCCCACTCAAACATACGTGGAGGAAAGTGTCATTTGTGTTGTTAAATTTACATTATGTTCACTTTAATTGCATCAGCTGCTAGATAGATCTAGGAATAATGGCATTTAAGAGGAAAATAGCAATCATCTTCAGAAGACTGCAGCATAATGGAGGAACCTAATTAATTTAACTTTGCAGTCTTCCATAATGGCTGCACTTTATCATTTCCACAGATGGAGCTTGAAGGAATTAACAATGCTGTTTATCCCAGCAGACATCTCTGACTGTGGTTAGCCAGTGGCAGATTTCCCATTTAAAGATGCATTTCTTCACTTGAGGGAAACCAACCCGAGACCTGGCAAAAGCTGTTGAAACTTGCTATTACTATATGTGTGTGGGATTTCGAAAACCCGAGAAAATGCACAATGTGTGTCTCTTTAAGGTCTCATCGAGTGACGCTGGAAGAAGACAGAGTGTTTCCTTGCTTACCAGAGCCAAGGCTTTTCCAGTACCATTTCAGTTTCTCTTCCTTTATTTTCCCCTTCACTATATTTTTTTCTTTACAACGTATCCTGCTAATATTTTTTTTTCTTTAAAAAACTCAGTATGTGTCTGTTTCTAGGTGCGTAGAATTCAACCCCTCTCCTAGATGATTTGCAATGTTTGCAGACTTTTTATGCTTGGGAAACCTGAGTAGACTTGAGGTAAGCACTCCTCCACACACAAAACACAGTAAAAACCGGATTATTTGAACAAGTTGATTGTTTATTATTTCAGGAAACAATGCATTTTCCACGCTGCCATATTCTAGGGTGCACAGGCACTCACACCCTCCAGTCACTCGTGGGTGTCAGAGGGGAATCGGAAGGGAGAGATATGCCGTAATACTAACCTAGGGATGAACCACAGCAATTAAATGCTCCACACCATTACCTGCATAGCTGGGAGATTAAGAAGTGTTGTTTGGCATCTTTGACAGGGGTATTTGTTACCTCAGCAGCAGGGACGTGAGGAGTCAGCCACAGAAGCGAAGCAGTGAACCAGATGAGCACATTGTCGACACGGTTGTCTCTTCCCGCTCCTGTACAAAGAGAAACATTTTGCGGGGACTCGGAGACAAGGATGGTTCTGCGTTCTATGTGCTTATATATTCGAGGCGGATCTTAAACTGTATTGCTTTTTTTCTTTTCTTTTTTTTTTTTTTAAGGTTTACTGGCATCCGGAGTTTAGTGTTGCTGATGATTTGGGGGAGGGGTGAGGCGGGGTGGAAAAGGGCGGGTTTGCGCACTTCTGAGTGCCTGGCAAGCAAAACCCCCCATCCGTGAACTTAGACCTTACCACTGCCCAAAATGGTACCGTTCTTACACCCTGACAGAGAAAGCGTCTTTTCTTGGACGCAGCAGCGTCCAAGAGAAATCAGCTCACGCACAGAAAAATGCCGGGCAGTGCTGGTAAAATTCATACAGCTCTCAGTTGCTATAAAGTAAAGGTTAATGGCAGCCCAGGAGCCACCTGGGCTGCTTGCGCCGTGTTATTTAGGAAGGCAGGTTTGGATCCAAACATGAATTTGTTCATCTGGCAGGTATCTCCACCACCAGCCAGTAGCGTGACAATGAATATCTACGTCATACGAAACACCGTCATTTCTCTCCTTGTCAGAATAAGTCCCCGGCTGCTGAGAGCACGGCGGGGAGAAGCGCCTGCCTTTCATCCCAACCAGGAGTGCACGGCGGCTCTGATCCCACGGCTCTGTCAGGCAGGTACGGCAGGGAGAGTCCTGGGATTTGAGCCGGTGACGTGCGCCGTGACGCGAGCCCAGCTAATGAGGAGATAGCGATGCCGCTTCGCTAACCGGTTCGAAGTCCTGGGCATTGGCCATCTGAAAATAACCTGGCACATCTATGTGTCTATACTTCCATGGGGAAGAGAAAAAAAAATAAAAAGGAATATAAAGAAGAACGCAGGGGATAAAGTATATAAAGTAGCTCAGGGGATCTCAGGCTCCGGCTGGCACGTAGCAGAAGTCTGAGCGGGGGGAAAAACTGCAGCTGCGTGGAAATCTGTTACACCAGAAAAAGAAAACAAACAAACAACAAACAAACAGCAGCCAAAACTTGGGGGAAATGGAGAATAGACACGGGGAATCTCTCATAGGCACGCCGGCACGGCAGCGCATAAGAGCCGGCCGCACCTGCTCTCCCCGCGGACCCCCCAGCGCAGACCCGCCGGGTCCCCGTGGGTGCCCACAGGCTGTCGGTGCTGGAGATCAAGGCAGGTGCTGGAGAGCCGAGGGGGAGCTCTGCGATCGCTTGGGGCAGAGGTGGGGGTGCTGCCGGGTGTCAATGATGCGGTCGCTGCGGGTGGTTAAGTTTTGCTTATGATGTAGGATAACGCCGCTGTGGGACCGTGACGCTCTGCAAATCCCGCCCGTGTTCCAGCCCCTTCCTTACTCTATAGTCACATATTCCCGGTGATACTGATTTCACTGAAAATAAAGTTGGTTTTTTTGAAACGGGCAAAGTGTAGCTATTAAAAAGATGGAACACAAATCCCAGCGGGAAGCCTTCCCTCATGCTGCGGGATCCCACTGTTCCCTCGGAGGTGCGGGAGGGCCGCCAGGGCCCCCGCCGCCCCCGCACCCCGCACAGAGTGGTGGGAGGGAGAGAAGCGGCTGAGGCGGGAGCAGAACACGAAGCGGGAGGCGGCCGCTCCTCCCCTCGGCTCGGGGAGAATCGCCTGGGAATCCAGCAGGACTTTCCTGTTTACCCGGCCCCAGTGGCCCCCGCTGGTGCTACCGCTGGTGCCGGCGCCCCAGGGAGGGGAACAGAGGAGCGGGAGCACGGGGAGATTGTGAAGGCGGTGGTCGGCCAGGAGATGGGAAGGCTGCAGGGCCAGCTGCTCTGTAGTTGGGACCTGGGCTGTTCTTGTCCTGCTCAGCCAGGGAGAAGAGCTGCTGTGCGGAGGCAGCAGCATCCTCCCCCTGCCTTGCCTGAGAGGTCGAAGGCCAAACCTCCCTGGTGCTCCCGCAGAGCTGACCTGCAGCCGGGACATTAGGGCCCGAGCAGAAGTTCTGACGCGCCCCCCGGTGTCACATCCCCCCGCCTTCCTCACTCATCAGCCCGCAACTCAGGCTCCCTTCGGCTCCATTCACAGTGCAAGCCGCTCATGCAGAGCGGCCAGGCCGGGACAGGGCTGGGCCGGGCCGGCCCCAGGTAGGGGGGGAACAGGGCGGCTGCCGCCGGCGGGGGGATGCGAACACCTCCCCCGGCTCTTCCCGCCGCCGAGAGCGCTCCGTCCGGAGCTTGAAACGGGGAGATCACGTAAATCTTAAAATCTCCTATGAAAATTAATAAAAACACACGAAATCCTAGACAGTCCATAGCAACTGATTTTTATCTACCTTTTTACGCGCTTCATTATCCACCTAAATATAACCACTCCGTGATTTAATATAGTTCACGGAGACCACAGGCATTTTTGGCTTCCCTTAGCCTTTTCATTCTAGCGCTGGCAATGGCCTGACTTCAGTCTTCTCTCAACATTTGACTGTATCTAGGGGTTGGGATAAGACCAAGGAGAAAGAAACAGACTGCATTCGATGTGTTTGTCTCGCTGCCACTTCAAAGCAACTTGGGGAACCCCAAGCGCTTCAAACCCTGTTTTTCGGTACTCGTCCCCATGCCTTCGTTTTCTGTCATAGTTATGTCCCACCGTGCAGTTTTTCTAGAAGCTGGAGACCCCGGTCGAGCTTGCAGGAGGTGGGGGTTGGCTTTAATCAGCGTAGTCAGAGAACCAGAATCAGGTGTGGATTTGTTTCAGGGCATGTTTGCATCAATCAGTATTTTCGTTACAGTCTTGTCAACAGTTTTAATTCAAAGCGTATGCTAAAGCCGAAGGGCCTGAGCCGTACAAGGGAGAGAGTTATTTTTAGAAAAATATTGTTAAACAAATTGGCATGGATGAAATATTCTGATGGTACTAGAGGCTAATATTTTTTTCTTAGCATTATCGACAACGAGATGGCTCGATGCTGTGTGGCAGGGCGGTCTGTAAATTTAGCGAGCTTCGACCGTGGCCTGCCAATCCAGAGGAGCGCACCATCTCCTCCTGAACCTTTCCCTGTCCGTCTGTGCCAGGCGCAGATACAACCCTGCGCTTTGCCCAGCGCCCGCAGCGGCGGTGCGAGCACTGAGGGTCTGCGAGCGAGGTCACAGCGGCAGCCCCGTACCGCACCCCCCTTCCCTCACCGCGCCCTCCCGCGCAGCACCCCACTTGCAGCTCCCCGGGGACCCGCGGCATCACCCCGATGCTGCGGGAGGAGAGGGACGGGAGCTCTCATCGGCTGCCCAGGCTGTGCGCGGCAGGAGGCGGAGAGGCTGTACGCGGGTTTGCGGGGGGCAGCCGATGCCGGGCGCGGAGAGCCGCGAGGCGCATCTCCCGCGGAGCCAGGGCCGACTCAGCCACCCCACCGCCCCACCTGGGAGGTTAAACTCACCGGATGAAAGGCTAACTCGACGGAGAAACACTCCTACCTGCGCTGTATTTTTGGCTTAGCTATTTGTATGGGACTGGGGGGCCCGGCTGCGCGGACGCCCTGCGTGCGTCTGGCCGGCTCTTTTCGCTCCCGCTCTCCGGCATCCCCAGCTCACTTTTCACATCAAATAGGCCATTAACTTTTGATCCTGCCTGTTACATTCCAGGTTTGCCAGTGATGTTTCCTGCACACTGAGCCCCCCCCCACCCCCCCGCGCCCCCACTTCTGTCCCACTTCGCATTTAAACACGACCCGGTAGATCTGAATTTCTGTCGAAAATGTAATTTTGAACATATGCAGTCATTCGTCTCTTCGCGCTTGGCCTCACACAGAAATCCGTCTCGGAGGAGGGACCTAACGTTTTAGATGCCCCAGAAGAGCGTTGAATTTTTGGCTTGCTTACATCTTTCAGCGACCGAGCCAGAGTGAGACCTATTAAAGCACTGACTAATGCCTGCGAAGACAATTTCCATAACTTCAAAGTCCTTACGCGACTATTGGCAATGGCTGCGCTCAAGCGCTGCAAACAGCCAAAGGGATCAGTGAGACATTAGCTACTCCCGTTTAGAACGTTATTAAGCGGGAGCAGTGACTCAGTCTTCAGCCGAATAGGTTTTGCGTTTTTCTCTCCCTCTATGATCTCCTAACCTCCTCTCTTGGCCGTAAGAAACCACTGGAGTGACCGAAGGCAGTGTTGGAGGAGCATCCCGAGGATGCCACAGGAGGTCCCCTCAGCGAAACAGGGGTCGGTCCACGGTGGGTGGAAGAGAATGATTTCACGCATGGTTGCACCCCAGTCCCGGCCCACCATCCGGCTTCCCCGAAACCTCGCTGAGGGGGGCAGAGGCGGCAGAGCCGCCGGGTAGGTCCCTGCCATGTCCTTCGGAGCATCACTCAAGGGCTCCGTGTCCCTTGTGGGACCTCAAGCCTGGAAAGTCCCACCAAACAGCCAGGGAGGGGAGTGTTCACAACACTGGGCTCAGCATCCCCAGGCCGGCTCCGCGCCTCCCCAGGCCCGCGGAGGCGGAGCGGGGCGGGCTGCGAGCGCGGCTTGGCTGGGGCAGCTGCGGCCGGGAGGCACCGCTTCTCCCTACGCCCTGGTTTGTTCCTAGCACATTTGCACTGTCGAATTTCATCGTGGGAAAATATTTACTTAAAATTCGCCGTTTCGTTAAATTTTTTGACAATAAATTCTCTTTCTAGAGTATTTCCAGAAGGGGCTTGAACAAACTCGGAGATGGTAATCTTAAATTCAAGCATTTCTCCCCAGATATCTAAGGACGAAACTTTTTCATATTAACCTGTCAGAAATGTGTTGCAATGCCGTCACATAATTTTACTCATTAAAAGAATACAATTCTTTTATTTTGTCATCATTACAATAAATATTTGCCTTGTTAGTTAATATTTTCTTCGAAGACATTTGAACCTCCTGTTACAAACACTATTTTCCTCAAATATACTAAGAATTTTTCTTTATTGAACCTAGTGAGGATATAGGTAACGACAGATAAACAAGACTTAACATTGTCAGCAAAAATGATTAAATTACATAGACCAGCCTCTCGGACTGCTGGGAGTTAAATCGAGTCATAATGTTCTAATGAAAAAAAAAAGAATGTGAAATACATACAAGTTTCCCAAGACTCCTTTGATTAATCTTCTGTACCTGATAAACTGCATTTCAAAATTTGCAACAGTGACAGTACTTAACTACTTTTACAAATGGTCTTATGTTAAATAATGCACAAGTCCATGTTTGCAGAATATGACATTAAACGAGTGGCTTGTCACTCTGAATGGTTCAGCCTCCCGTTAATACCTATGTTAGGTACACAGGCTTCTGATTTCAGGCCTTTACTGCTGAAAAACCTCATCTACAGTTGTGAAGAGAGCAAAGTTAAGGGTGTTCTTCCACTGCACATGGAGTATTCAGTTTTAAAATCTTAATGAGCTAAGGCACAATTAAAATTACCCGACAATTTAAAATATAATATTTCATTGATAATCTACTTTATAATCTAGTTTTAGCCAGTTATTTAATGGAGCAAAGTTCTGTAAATCCCTGTATTCATAAATACCTCGGTGGGTAGTTTCACTAAAACCTAAGTGTCTACAGTGTCAGATCTTGGGCAGCATTCGAGATTAATTTTCAGATACTGAAAAAATAGTGCTCAAAAGTCACTGGAAGTCAGAGGGACTTCTCCCATTGACCTAGAGGCTGTGGGAAGTTTCTATCTGCAGCAACACAATTAGCAGATTATGAAACTGGAAGACGATCTTATCTGCTCCTCCAGATAATGCTAAATTGCTGCTTTTCCCATTACCTCCATCTTCATTAGTTCTAGACAACTACCTATCAAAAAGATAACGACAATGTATTATTGGGGGGCGGGGGTGGGGGACGAGAAGCATAGCAGAGGGAAAAATATTTTAAATTGTATTTAAATCATCCTATCACATGGAAGATAAACATTGGAGGTACTGAAAACATGAGCATTACATATGAAAATGGCTTCTTTGGGGGAGTTAAAGTATAACCAAGAGTTAGAAGAGAAGGCAGATTAACATTTGAATGGACTATTTGTCATTTGTCTTCTCGTGGGACCTTCTAAAGAAGTAGGTGGAAGTCTGTTGTCACATGTGGCTCACCAACATGGCATTATGGGTGCCAGTTTGTACTGGATCCCAACAGCATCTGTCTCATAAATGTTTCCAGGTTCCATTAGAAGCCATTTTGCACCATTGTCTTTTTTTGTAGTAATAAAAAACTTGCTTTTAATTACATCTACAGGTAGCTAAGGACAGCATCTGACCTTGGAACTGAAAAGCTGAGTTTTATTTGTCCTTCTTTGCATGGATAAGTTAGGTTTATACTCATGGCAGTGCTTTTGTTCATAACAAAATGCCTGTCTGTGACTGAAGGAATCAAAGTCTGAAAAGACTTTGAGGGAGACAAAAGAACCTTTACTAACTAAGGAGGTCCTGTTTTATACTTCCTTTCTAGTATGAAACTTAAGTAAAACATATTTTAGAAACTGAATGTAAGCTTGAGTTGCTTCTAGAAAGCAACCCAAATGCTGGGGTTTTTTTAACTCATCAGAGCAAGGTAGCAGCACACTACAGTAGACCTGATTCTGAAAGAAAATGTCATACAGATAGGACACAACAATGTCCCTGGTGATGAACTCAAATCCTCCAGTCTCTTAAGCCATACTGTATTCTTGAATGATGAATTTTGTATTTGGATCACTTGCTTAGTTGAAAGAAGTGTAAAGACAGCTCCCTGCTGGCAAAATATCTGAGGAGGTTACAGAATGCTGTTTATTCCAGCTAGTGTCTGGAATAAATTATGTTCAAGAAATTGGCTCCTGATACTCCTACTTCAGATGAGAATTTGTACAGAGTGCTAAGTCCTAACACTTCTGGCCAAACCATAGGCTTCATTAGGATTTGCCATTCATCATACCTGCCAGGAGCTCTGAGATTTGGAGGGGTGCTTGTTTTGAGGAGTGAAAGAATAACAGAAGAGAAATTGTTTACCTTGGCATTACTGTCGGTTCTCAAAGGCACCAGTCTTTCAAATTTCAGGGCTATGAGTTGTCAGACCTAATATGCTTTCTTACTATTCCTACTGAAATTCATTAGCTACATAAGGAAGACCCACACTAGTTTTAGCTGACACTATAGGTCGAATAAACCACTTAACATTTCAGAGGTTTCTATTGCAGATAAGGGGATAAATGGCAGCAGGTGACCTGACAGCTCTTGGGGTGGGAGGGAGTTTTCACAACTGGTTTTTAATCCAGTAGCAACAGCAGATGCTTGTCAACTCATTAGACTGGACTCTAGGAAGCAGGATGGAAATCTGACTGCTATTCTAAACATTTTGATCTATAAGCCATGTTTACCAATTTCCTATTGTGAAGGGTAATTATGTTGAGTTTTTACTCAGTGCCTAACTATTACATAGGCTTCACTTGATTCTTCTCACAACATTAACAGCTCAAAACCCTGCAGAAAAGGAAAGCTAAAAGAAACACTGCAAAGCCAAATCTAAGACAATCCACATCACTTACCACCACAATGTCCAGGGCTTCTTGTAGGAAGGAGCTCCACTCTTTTACTTACATAAGCAGCTTGACGGCTCTCATGAGAGCATGGTCCTCCTTGGAGCTGTATTGCCAGCATTCTCACATGCCTGTGCAACGATTCTGCTCATGCTGCAGCTGACATTGACATTTTATTTTGAGGTATCCAACACAAAAATAAGAGCATACCTGAGGAATTAGATGTGCTCTGGCAGAGATCTTCTTAAATATTTTCACTATGTGTATAGTTTTTGAATACTCTACTACTTGCTCAAAATTACTAAATACATAGGAAATATGACTTTAAATTTTCTTTCTGAGCAAGATTTCTAGGTGAAAAAGGACAGAATTTGTACACACACTTAGTTCCACATCTGACTTTGAGAAAAGGCTTCATGTCAGAGTGGATAGTCAATCAAGGATCACGAATTTCTGAAGAAACTGCTCTGTACAAGGTAGAAGATGGGCTGAACATGCCTATTCCAAAAGTCCAGGACAAAGTATGTTGCAGAGATGTGGCTTTCCATTTTGCTTCTAGAGATTTTTACAGAATCGCATGTGCTCTTCTCCATATTCCACTACACGGGAGCAAATGGACCTGCGATTTTACCTTTCTTGAGTCTTTCTCATAATCTGTGAACCACAAGTTTTACAGCCTATAGATCACAATCTCACCTCATGTATGCTACAGCAATTTAATCTGCTTCCCTGCAGTATAAAAATCCATTATCCCATCGTTGTGAGTCAAGGTGAGTTTTGGCTACTGCATTTAGTGAGAATAAAAATAAACTTTGTTTTGTATCTTAAAATTATATCGAACTAGAAATACAATGTTCAAGTAATACAAGTACAATGAAAATTTAAAAAAATATATACATATAAACATCCCATATTTGTCAAGTCAAAATACAGCCTAATGGATTCATTTAACTGCAGAAGAATGTGGACTCCATCTCTGTGAGTATTTTGCACATGGCCCCATGTGTGACATTTTAATTAACTCTCACCCTTTAGTTTACAGGACTGGAGAAGAAACAAGTGGAGGAAAAACCCCTTAAAATTGTTAGAAAGTTAAAATGGATTCCCTGTGATTTGTGTCCTTCAGGACAAACATTAGATATTGTAGTGATTTAAATGGCATTGCTTGTATATCTACATAAATGCTTGTAGGAACATAATTTCAATTTCTTTAAAGGCAGAGATATGTTTTTTACTATCTGAAACTGGCATAAAAAGCACATCAAGAAAGTAGGGAAAAGAAAAATACTGGGAGAGTATGTACTGAAGACAAAGAAATGGGATGGAAGAACTGAAAGCAATGGCAACTTTTTTTTTTTCCTTCTGGTTTAAGGAAGAAGAAAGGGAGGAGGAGAAGGCCTGGACTGCAGTATTCATATTTACAGTATAGGTAAAAAAACCCCAGCAGCTATGCTTGCTTCTGTGTATGGACCAGGTTGCCGGACTGAGCAGGGCTTTCATCTGCGTTATACTCGGACGCCCGTGCTACACACCTTATGCAGGGTCTAAGTTCATGTCTCCGGGATGGTGAAGTGAAGAGGATGTTCTACCACTGTTCTGCAGTGACTTTGTACCTGAAGCATAAGACATACGGAATCTGACCCATGCTTTCTCTCTTCATGGGTAATGAGGAGGGGTGGATGTGTATAAGCTCGGATTTTAGGGATGATCCGAAGTCCGCGGGGTCAAGTGCCATATGCCTAGCACAGCTTCTCTCAGTGCAGCATTCCCATGCAGACCTTGACGCCTTGACTCATTCTGTGCCTTCAGCGATGGCTTTACCCACGATGGTGAGGAGCGGTGTCAGACAAGCCCCTAGGGCCGGGGGACGCTGCCGGTACCTTTCCGACTGCCCACTCTGCGGCCCCGGCGCTGCCAAGACAGAGACGGAGCTGCCAGCTGGGCTCGGGGTGTTTAATCTGCAGCCGTCCCTTACCTCCCGACAGCGCTGCAGGAAGCCCGGATTCCTCAGGGCCCATCCCTCCCTCGCTAATAACACCTTAATTCTTAGAAATAAAAGAAAATTTAATAATAATAGCTTTTAAAAAGCATGTGTTGGTGAGGCGGGAATGGGGACGGCCAGCGGCGCTCTCCTGTGTGACGGCGGGCCGAGAGCGGCGGCAGCGGGCGGCGCGGCCGGGCAGGCGCGGTGCTGCCGCCGGGCGAGGCGGCGGCGGCGGGAGGAGGCGGAGGAGGCGGTCGAGCC